>WBNO01025885.1:1824992-1876642 GCA_013400575.1 Peucedramus taeniatus | reverse complement strand
GCAGCGCCCCCCGGCGGCCTGGAGGTCCGGCCCCACGGCTGTTCCCGCCATCGCGCCCGCCCCTCAGGCGCCGGGTCCCGCCACGCGAACCTCCCGTCGCCTGTCACCTGTTCCGTGTCACCGCCCCGCCGCACCCTGACACCACCTGGTCCGTGTCACCCGCCCGGCCTCCTCCTGCCTGCACCATCGCAGCCTGACACACGCCCGCCACGCCCTGACACCCTCGGCACCCCCTCACGCCGCTGCAGACACTGTCACCTCTGCCACCCTCACGACGCCACCTCAGCCTGGTCGCAGCCCTGTTACCCCATCGCCACCTCCAGTCACACTCCCTCGTTATTCCTGTCACCCCATCAGCTCTTGCTAGCCGCAAGGTGGGACCTGAGGTGAACAAAAGGCTCCATGTTCCTCTGGAGGAGCTCACAGAGCCGTGGCTGGCTGGGGTGAGACCTCCGGAGGTCGCCTGGTTCGAGCTCTGCTCCAGCAGGGTCACCCAGGGCTGGCTGTCCAGGATCGTGTCCAGACAGCTGCTGGACACCTCTAAGGATGGAGCCTCCACAACCTCCCCGGCCAGCTGTGCCACTGCTTGGTCATACTCACAATGAAAAAGTGTTTTCTGCGGTTCAGAGGGACCCTCCTGTGTTCCAGTGTGTGTCCATCACTTCTGGTCCTGGCACTGGGCACCATTGGGAAGAGCCTGGCTCCCTCTGCTTCACATCCTCTCTCCTATCCCTCGTTCACCTTTGTGTCCCTTCGCTGGCCTCTCCCCACTGTGTCCCTATCTCCCTGGCACTGAGGAGCCCAGCACTGGACACAAGGCTCTAGGGGTGACCCACCATGGCTGAGCATAGGGGAAGCATCTCCTCTCTTCACCTCCTGGCAGTGTTTTGACTAGAGCAACCCAGGACACCATTAGTCTTCTTTGTGGCTTATGTTCAGTGTGGTGCCTGCTAAGATCCCCAGATCCTTTTCAGAAAAGCTACTTCCCTACAGAATTGGATGTGCTTTTGACCCCTGAGATACTGTGCTAATGACTGGCCTCCAGTTAGAGTTTGTGCTGCTAATCACCACATTCTGGGCCAGTTTTCAATCCACCTCACCTCCCCGAGTCCCAGTGGAGCTGCCAACCCCAGCTCTTCCTCAAGCCCATGTGGGCTGGGTGCAGCCAGACCTCAGCACCAGCCACCAGCCTGAGGTGACAGAGCAGAGCTTGGGACGTGGGGCTGCTTATGGCGGCCCCAAAACATCAGCTTAGGCTCAGGTGGAAATCAGCCTTGACTCCAAAGAATCCCTGGAAAGATAAGCATGTGGATTGAACCAGACACTGCAAAACCCAGTGACCTTTCTGTGTGCCTGAGACGGAATGATGAAAAAACACAAGAGGACTTTATCGTTTCATACTTTGAGTCCTGACTGAATGCAGTCCAGACAAGACTTTCACAGGATCTTTGGAAAACAAGGAGGATGTGTTCATGATGCTTACTCTTCTGGGGTGGGCGTGATACCCACTCCTGCTAAACCTGTCTTAAGAAAGCAAGAGGAAGATCAGCTGTCCTTTGGGAAGGCTGCCCCATCCTGAGCCCAGCTTACTGGCCCGTCCTACCAGGACTGCAGAGTGAAGACAAACATCATCTCCTAGGACCTGGAGGAGATGTAGAAATGCATAAGCAAAGCAGTCAGGCCCTGCATAGACTGGAGTTCATGGCAGATATGCAAAGGCCAACGCCTGAGTCACCGGTCAAAGCGGCGCCGTGACGCCGGGGTGTGCAGGTGGCTGTTCTGCAGAGTGAGGTGGCTGGGGCTGCCCTGCTACACAGCTGAGATGTTCATCTCTCGCAGCAAATTCTTCATGGGACCACAGAAAAACCCTGTGCTAAAAGGGAATTTGCCTTCCACAGGGTGCTATTATTTGGGCAGAGATGCTCAAGCATAGAGTTGGCAATTTTTTTTTTTTCTGATGGATACTTTTCCTGGTAGAGTACACTGGTTTGTCAGCAATTTCATCACTGCTGACATCTTCCTTGATGCTTTCCAGTGGGACACAGGCAGGCTATTGAAATGGCTTGCCAGGCTGATTCCTGGCAGGAAAGCTGGCCAGTGTGCTGCCAGCTCCTCCAGCTGGCGCCTGGGCTGCCCAGCCCTGGCCACCACGGCTGCCTGCTGCCTTCTCATGCTGCCTGGCACTGCCCACAGCAAAAAGCCCTGTTTGCATTTACAGGAGGTTTGCCAAGCTTTACCTACTTTCACTGAAATGCTAGAGAGCTATTTTTACTATTATTATTATTATTATTATTATTATTATTATTATTATTATTATTATTATTATTTTCAAATCTGGCCGTAAAAGCCCAGCTGTTTCCCAGAGCAAAGTCAGGGAAAATATTTGTTCAGCCATTAAAACATCACCTTGTCTGAAGACATGATCTCTGGAGTCTGGTGTTTAGCAAGGGACTAATCTGGCAGAGATGTGCTGGGTCTCCTGCTGAACTCTGAAAAGCTCTGTGTAGCTGGACAGAGCTATAAACTTCTTAAAAATCTGCACCTCACATTCCTGCATCTGCAAAACCTCTTGGCTGTCCAGTGATGCCATCCTTGCCCACCATCCCATCATGGCTCTGCTGGGTCACTCAGCTGCCTCTCCCCAGCCTACTGAAACATGGCCTGTCTCAGGTTGAGGCCTCACAGCCATGGCCCAGTGTGAAGACCTGGTGTTAGAGTTATCTTTGCAGTCTTAGTCAGCCAACACACACAAGCACTGCTTTGAAGACAGCTTTGAATTCGTGTTGCCATGTTCAGCTTTTTCATGGGAGCCCCATCCCATGTTGCATGCAGAGAGGAGCTCCAGGCTGTGCCCCATGCATGCTGTTCCCCGCTCTTCATCCCAAAACACTCAATTCCTGGTATTGAGTTCTGTATGTGGTGAAGATCCCACAATGAAGGATGTTCATCCCTGCACCCAACAAGGCCAGGAGGAGAGGTTCCTCCCCTGAACTGGATGTGGTTATGACTCAAGATGCATTTTGAAGATGAGTTTTGACATGTTCTAGGCAGAAATAGGACTGGCTTTGCCAGGGCATTGATTCTTCTCACGTATATATGATTAGATTGACTTGTATCCTCATCCCAAAGAAGCTGTGGTGAAGCCACAGCCACATCATCACCTTTTGGGGGAGACACACAAATTTAAGCAGACCTGCCACCCACTGCCATTGGCCCTGAGCATCCAGCACGGAGAAGTCAGAGCACATTGCTGTGCCATGGTCTGGATGTAGCAACAGGGATATTTACAAATGATACTCCACACCCTCACAAAGCTCTTAAAACTAGGCATGCCTGTAGGGACAGCTGCCTTCAGGACTGGTGCTACTGTTCGCCCAATTTTACAGCCAGATTGTGACAAAGCAGAGTCTGTAAGAGGAAGATTGCAGTGTCACGGGCAGAGGAACACCCACCAGGGTGCAGATGCACCTCAGATGGGAGCAGGGGCCAGTGTTTGCCTGCACCCCTCTGGAGCCTTCACCTCCCAGCTGTTGGACTGAGTCCTGCCTGGCACAGCTGGTGACAAGGAGCCTGGAGGCAGCGCCTAATCAGGAGCTTCTGGGAGCTGGTGCTGCAGCAGTGGGAGTGATGTGCACCCCAGGAGACCCCTGGGAGGGCTGTCCCTTTGCCATCACACCCCTGTCACTGCAGCCACTCCTCCACAGACACATTTGTACTGCATCTGATCAGTTTCCAGTTCTGCATATGTACCTCTACCAGAGCAGTTCACCTTGGAGACCAGGTGCTGGTGGAACCATGACCAACCCATGTCCTTGACCCAGAGGCCCTGGGTTCCCCCAGCTTTGCAGCTCTCTGAGGAGGTCAGCACTGCCAAAGAAGCACGACCCCCCTGGCAGCTCTCACAGGCAGCACGGAATTCCTTTCTGAGACCAGCACAAACCTCTTCCTTTGTCCAAAGGCCTGGCTGCCTCCTTGCCAATGCTGCTGGGAGACAGGCACTTCTCACAAGGAACTGTAGCCTCCCAGCAGCCTGGCTGTAACCTCGGAAATAATGAGTTTTCGGCTCCGTGGAGAACCAAGCCAGCCTGACTCTGCATGGAGACAAAGCCTGAAGCCTGCTGCCAGTTCTGCCCACAGCAAGATGAACACGGCTCTTCTGTGAGCTCATACAAAGCCTCCCTTGTGCAGGAAGGGATCCAGCCAAACAAATGATCTCCTTGGCTGCATGTCTCCTGGTGCTCCATCATTTTTACTATTTGCTGGATTGTTCCCACAACCAAGGAAAATTTAACTAGTAAAAGCATCTGATAAAAATCTATCAACCACAGTAAAGCACCAACCCAGTCAAACCAGTCGGTACAGCGCAACCCTCACAGCTTTCAGGACACGTCCATTCAATTTACCACCCAGAAAAACAAATGCTGTGTGGTACTTGCAACGTCACCAGTGTGGAGTCTTTGAGTACATCTTGTGTTACCAAAGCGCAGTGAGATGTTTGAAGGTTGCTTCTTTCCCCAAGCCTGGTTCCCTGTTGTGCAAAGACAAGTTCTTATGTCATTTCCTTGGCATTTTGAGCTTCTCCTCTTGTGTTTCCGGACCGCGCTGTTCCCCTTGCTGCTGGCCTTAGCAGTGAGGTCCTGACTCCTGGTGACAGCCCTCCTGGCCAGGTGCCTGGCAGGAATGATGCACCTTGTCTTCGCTGAGGAACTCTGCAAGAAAACAGCTTTTGGCCACTGGTGCCTTCAAGTCTCACACTATTACTCACACATGGTTCAAATCTTGCCTTGGAGACAAATCTCAAGGCAAGTTTTGACTCCAAGACAAAATTTGAACCACCTGTGAGTAATTCTGGAAGACTTCCAGTGCTGTGATGGATGGTGTTGGTTCTGTGCTGGAGGCAGCAGCCGGAACAGACTCCCCTGGCAAAGGCATGCACGGCCCGGATGGGTCAGGTACCAGCAGAACGAGGCCACCAGCGTGTTTGCCTGGGTTGAGTTCCTTTCAGCAGATGTTGAGTTCCTTTCAGCAGATGAGCAAACCCATCTACCACCCAGAGGTGATGGTGTTTGCCATCCTCAGTGAAGGTGGCCTGGAACTGTGTAGCCAGCAGGGAATGACTCCAGGCAGGCAGAGCGATTGCACAGATCTGCTGTACAGCTCACTTAGCCAGCTCCTGGAATACACCTCTGGATGGGAGCCTTGCTTTTTTATCAAAGCACACATGGAGGCTCTGGAGGGTGCTGTTCCCTGGTGTGACCCACGGTGCTCCAACGCATGGCCCGTGGCAGCTCAGTGGAGTCATTTGTCTGGAGTTTGCATGGAGCATCCTGGTCATGGAGAGGGCACCAAGAGACATTTTGTGAAGTGACCCAATATCTTTTGCAGGATAGTGGAATTAGTGGACCATTAAAATTCCTTTTAGCCCAGTCCCACATGGAATCCCTCCTTCCCGATAAGAAGAGGAGATCAAATCAAAAGAGAGAAGGTATTAAGAAAGCCAAGGCAGAAGAGGAAGTGTCTGAGGAGGCCTTTGTCCACTGTTATAACAATGGTACAAAGAGCTGATCCAGGACAAACACATCTTCACTATGGACAGACAACAACCTGAAATTCTTCATTTTTTCTCTCTGTAACCAGATGGAAGTTTTACAGCCTCTGTAGACTCTCCCATATTAAGAAGAAGAGTATTTCAAATGTGGGGTTGTATTGCTACGTTTTGTGTAGAGAAAAAGGCAGAAAATAGAGGGCAGTTAGGTTCTGGGTAGGACAAACAGTCTCCAAGCCAAGCCCCTCTATCAATGGATGATGCAGTAGTCCTGGAAGCAGAGCAGCACAGTTAGAGGGGGGCCCAGGACCAGGCTGATCCTACACATTACTGTGGCAGCCATGAATAAGTCATTTCCATAGTCAGGACAGTAGGATCTGTCAGGAAAAGCAAACAGTGGTTAAAGCAGAAGTCTGGTCAGTTGGTAAAACCATTCTCTGAGGGATGTGCATGCCCTTAACTGGAGGACAGATCCATACTGAATTAGCTTTTCTATTATAAGGATGATGACTCAATTTATTTCTACAGGGTGCCCTTGCCAAAGGGCTCTGTGTCTGTGTAGTTCATAATAAAACAATTAAAAACTCCATTAATGCTAAAATCTTACCAGGCTAGCACAGAAAGGGTCTTTCCCTTCCCACAGAACCAAGAGCTGCCAGACTTAGAGGTCTTATGGGAATGGAAAGAGTATGGAATTATTTTTAAAGGCTGGAAGAGGCTAGATGGGAAGGATTACAGGAGGCCACAGGTTTTGCACTCAGAAATCACTGGTGTTTGACAGATTGTTACAGTGAGGAAATCTGTGTGATCATGCCTTGTGTTGGCTCTGTACAATAGCAGGTGAGGTGTACTTGAGGAAGCATGAAGGATCCACTATTAGTGGGAGTTAATTGACTTCATTTTGGAGGGAAACATAAATTAAAATTAATCTTAGAAAGGGAAAGAAAGCTTTGAGAATCATAGCTTCTGCCAGGCCACCAATCTATGGCACTGTTCCCACTAAGTGGAGCAAAACTGAGTTGGCCAGCCAGGACACCTGTCCCAAGTAAAAATTTTCCATCTTTGTCCATCTGTTTTTCTGATGGTCCCATCGCTTTGGTCTAAGCAGTGAGAATCAGGAGTATACAAAGAGAAGTCTCCTTAACACTCCATTCCTGCCTTGGATTGGGGCACCACTGGCTTCCCCAGGCCTCTCCAGAGCAATAACTGGAAGTCACAAAGCAATGTTTGTGGTGTAAGTGACAGTATAATCTGTGCTACAAACTCTTCTGCCACAGAAGCAGGAGATGCCATGCAGACCAATGGCTCATCCAGCTTCTGCCTTTATTCCTGCCTACATCCAGCTGTTCCAACCCATCAGTGTGAGGATATGAAAGTTCCCTACATTTTCTTGTGTGACCTATCCCTAATCCCTGTGGAACTGGGCTGTTCTAACACCTGCAAAGCTGTAGGATGCCCAAAGACATTAATGATTGATGGAGCACCCAATGATGAATGAAATAGTTTGCATGGCAGAACAAGGTCTGACTTAATGGTCTGTGACAGAAAGCTGGTCAGGGCCAAAATGCAGGGGACAGACACTTTCATGGTCATCTCTGCCTGTTGGGTACTGAATTTTTTGCAGTGGGAGGCAAAGCCTGGCACAGCCACATTTGTTAAATTGCCACAGTGTCACTTTCCTCCATGCATACTTACTTTAACTGACCCTTTTTCCCAGACACTGTGTCCTAGGTCCTGGGAAATGAAAAATTTTCTTCAAAGGGCAGCTAAAGGTCTCACCTTTAATCACTGAAACTTCTAGCTTAATCCAAAGTTTACTGTGAACCCAAGTTAGCAGGTTGTCAGCATAGGTGGAAGATCAGGAACTGCAAGCAATCAAGCTACTGAGGCACTGGAGACCTGGCCCCTGAGCAGTGCCAGGACAAGCATGCTGGAGTGTAATCTCATCAGTCTGTGAAGTTTGAGTGTTATTTTGCAGTGGGATTCCTCTCACTAGAACTCACATCAGTATGTAAAACCATTTGCTAGCTCACTCCCTCCCCCCCCCAAACCTTACTCCTTTGGTCTAGATGTGGTTGCAGCTAAAGGCAAGTTTGGGGTCTGCAGGCAACTAAAGCAAAGCACACAGGCTGAACTGCTGCACATAAAACTGGGATTTCCATGCATGAGAGGCAGTGGCTGTGACCAAGACACACACAGGGAGGGGGAATGCAGCCAGCTGGCCCTGCCACTTGCCATAACCATGGTGTGGGAAGGGCTTGTAGATTGCTTGTTTACCGAGCACAGAAAAATGGGAAAAATTTTGATAGACACTATTAGTCACTAATATCAAGATTAATCACAGCAGGAAGATGTGGTTTTGGATGAGTCACCCCAAAATCCCGAGGAGCTGCTGGAGGAGCTGCTCCAGGTGCACACACACCTGAGTGAGGGGAGCATCTCATGCAACAGCTAAAGGCTTCTGCTGGAAACGTGGTTGGTTTCCAAGACCTCAGCACTGAATGATGGATCTCAGTAGGAGGCTGCTCTGAGCTGCTGAAACAAAGTCTAAACCTTCACACACTGCCCAGCCCCCTGTGTTTTGATACAGGATCTGTTTAAACCCCTCCTTGGCATATTTTACTGTGCACACATCAGAAATCTAGTGACATAGGAGGAGGAGAACTTAGAAAATGAACTTAAGAGATGGAGAGGGGTGATGCCAGCGAGGTGAATGCACACAGAGGCGGGGACTCAGGAGGAAGAGCAAGGCTTGTGTGTTGGGAGACTGTGAGGTTATAAAAGCTCAGGGGTTCCTTTGTTGCAGGTCCTCCTTGGAGGAATAAGTGGCTTAATGGAACCAGAAATATGAGACTCTGAGATGGGTCAAACTGGGAAGGAAACCTGGTCTGGCTGTGTGATTAGGGAGTCCAGCAGGACACCCCCCAGCTCACTGGATCCGCCCACTGTGAAGGGGCTTCTGTCCCAGCAGTGGAATTCTGGAGCTGGGAGTGTGACTTCCAGAGAGTCTCGTGAATGGTCAGACTGGGAGGTTTCCTTAACACTGAGGGCACTGAAAACACGCAGCTTGCGTCTGCTTTTCGTGAGTGTTCAGTACTTATTGGATGCCATGAATATATCTGAGGACCTTTATTTGTCTTCTGATTTATTGGCCCTGGGAGCTTGACTTCATGAACTACTTTTTAAAACTAGGCAAAAGCTCTTATCACCGAGAGATTGACACAAGGGTGCTCCACAAAATGCTTGTGACTTTGTAGGGCTGAGTCACCGTCACAGATGCTGCCAGTCCTGACCTCTTCACTGAAGTCTCAGTATTTACACTGCTGCCTTTTCAACACTCTTCAAGCAGTAAAACGGCAGCAATCTGACCTGTGAACCCACTCCCTGGCTGGCACTGGATGATAGGTGACTGAGTCTCTTTCCTGGAGGCTTTTGGGCTAAAACACATCACCATTTTTTACTTTTCTGAATCTGCATGTGGCGATGAACAGACTCCCAGAGGAACTGATGGAAAGAAAAATATTCTGCCTATTTATCGATGTAAAAAAGATCCAGTTTCCAGATGAAGGACTAAGCAGTGGTTTGGATTCTGCTTCCTTCCTATTCAACTCCTGGAGATGCTCACAGTCTGGGCTTCCTGGACCTTCCCAAGATTTTGAGGTGAAGGAGCAGAGATGGTGATGTAAGGTCTGTTCTCTGATGGGGAGTACTAACTGTGGCCCTCAGTTCCCTGCAGTTGGACTCTCCTTTTTGACCCCTCCTTAGAGACAGGCTGGGTTCTAGATTACTGGGGCTACAGTGCTATTTCTGAAGAGCTTGTTGCCAAAAGTATGAACCACGTGCTTACAGGAACTTTGACACTTTTAAATTAACATATTTCATTTTTGTCAGCACCCTGCTGATGCTTTGAGATTATGCTAAAATGTAGACTGCTTCTTAATTACTTCAAATGCCAAGGTTTAATTACAATGCCTCTGAGTTAAATTTCAAGGCAGCCAAACTTTCAGAGCCATGCAGGAGACAGACAGGCAATCCCATAGCAAGTTCATCCTTCAAAAAAGATGAAGATGGTTAATGGTACTGATTTCCCAGCACCAGTACTTCCTCTTTCAAACACAGAGCATGTTAACTGGAGCATTCAGTGCCTGTCTGACCATCTCTGGGGTGGGGTATTCCATCTGGGCCACAGCTGCAAGAGCAGTCTGCATTCCTGCGAGAGGAAGAGTTAAACCAGGCTTCATTACTCAGCTCCAGAGAAAACACACACCCATCCTACTCAATGGCATCCTTCCCCATGAACAAGGTGAAGGTGCATTAAGAAACAAATTGCATGTGGGCTGGTTTTTACAGCACAGCTGAAACCTTCCTGTGAGCAGCTGGATTCCTGGCCATCCTTGAATCCAGAAATGCAAGCAACGATTGCTGTTTGCTGTGAGCCATGCTACGTTTCTATAGCAGTATCCTAATTTATTTTCCAGATATAGAGTTTAGAGACCATGACCTCAAACACAACAGCTGCAGCATTGGTGTGGTAAATCAACTAACTTAAGGATGATAAGTATTTTTTGGCCCTTGACAGACAAGAAGGTGCATCAGATTTAGTTCCAAAAGCATGTCTGAAATCATGGGCACCAAGAGAAAGCCTCCAAAAACATCAGCTTTAGATTTTGGCAAAATCAGGTGCTGGAAAATATTCTGGAAATTACCTGCCAGCTGTAGGTATTTCCCAGGAGGAGAAAAGGAAACGCCTGTCGCACACCTGAGCCCTGACACACATCCAGTGCTGCTGCTGAGGAGCTGGAGGTGTCTGAGCCTGTCATTCAAACAGCTCCAGGGGCAGATTCCCTTTCACAGCTCTGGCAGTCAGGGAGAACCGGAATGGTTGGTCAGGCAGAGTGACAAACATCTGCTGGATGAGAGCTACCAGCACTCGCTGCCTTCTCTCTGACTCTGCCAGAATAATAGAGTTTCATCTTCCTTTCAATGCTTTCAGCAGTGAAAGAGGATGAAGCATCCAAAGAAAACATCTTCTGATTATACTCTGGGGACTGTAATCTTGCAGTTCTCTTAGATGCTGTGTCTGTGTCAGAAACTTACAATTAATTTATACTGTCTTAAAAATGAAGGATTTAAAAGACTGTGGAATGTTTTTGTATTGCAATATTTACTGATTTCCTCAGAGCCCAAGGTCTGAAGCCACATTTCATCAGGGGGAAAAAATTTAGTACTTTTTTAAAACTTGAAAATTGTTAAGAATGATAATGATCCTAATGTTAAAAAATAAATCTCAGACCTGCTGAAAAAACCCAAAATCTATGACTTCTAAGACATCTTCATGACTTTTAGGGACCATGGCATTATTTTCTCAAATATATTGTTGTCAAAGCTATGATTTAGCTCATAAAAATCTTTGTTGCTTAGGGATAATAACACATCCTGGGGTTAATGGATTCTGTAACCTCCTGAATTTCAGTTATTTCTAAGAAGCAGGCACTGGCAGCTAGCTGGAGAGCACTTTATTAGCCAGCATCCCCGGAGAGCAGACACTGTGACACTTGATATCTTTTTGGCTTAGAGGATATGGCAAGGACACAAAGCTCCTCACAGCACCTTGGAAAATGAGAGAACAGCAATGATACAGCTGAAAACGTGCTGTGCATCCCACTGCCCAGGGCTGCCTTGGAACAGGCATCCTGCCTGCCCTGCCTCACTCCCTCCCCTGCCACCACAGCTGGGGAGCAGGGCAGGTCTGACCTGCACCCTGCCCTGCTACAAGTGCAAACAATTTCTGGGAGCAGGGTAAAATAATACTGTAATTAATGTAATATCTACATTAAGCATTAACAAATTTGAATGCATTTTCCATATATTTAAAAATCTAATGATTGAAAACAAAGGGCTGTATTCTTGACTAATATGACACTACTTGAGAGATCATAATCAACTTTTTAAACATCAGATCTTACATAAATTCTCTGTATCAGATCAAACCCCATTCCTTTAAGGCACTGCAGATCCTGTTTCCCTTCTTGGTCAATACAAGTTGCTGTTCTCTGTGGGAACCCACATTTGAACTTCTGGGCATTCAACATTTAACTTCTTAATATTTTTTTCAAGTGTATAATTAGTGATATATATTGTAAATAGATATCTAATGAAAATATAAATATATAATGCATGTCTATACATATATAGGTAGTTAGTATTAACAGGTATTAAGAGGGTTTTACTGGCTAAAGTATATAAGTATAATGACTTCATCTAGCCATAAAGAAGATAAAAAAACGTTCATTTGAAAAGGAAATATTTCAAAATCAAATTAACAAAATGAATTTCTGATAAATGATAAAGTGTCATCTCACTTTAAAAAAAAATTCAATCATTCAGAAGTGTTCTGTCTCAATGGGAAGAGACAGAAGTGGGAAGTACAGCAGCTTCTGAAAGCTTCTGAGAGACTTCAGCTCTAGTCAAGGCACCTCTGGTTGGACACAGTCATTTTTGTTTAGCTGCTGACTCCTTGCCATCTGTTAGTGGTATCAAGACGTCCTCCACAACATCAATGACAATCCTAAATGTGAGATACCCCAAGGCTTTGAATCTTTTTTCTTTTTGTGAAAGTCTTATCTTGCTTTTGTCAAACATGTATTATGCACTGAACCTGATTTGTTAAATTCTGTCATGCCAGAGATCTGTCAAATTAGACCTGTGCCAGTGTTCTAGTTTGAAAACTGATTTACAGTTCTTAACAAACCCAAATCATGTTGTCTGCCAGTCTGATTTCAAATGGAGCAGCAGCACACTTTTTGAAAGAGGTGAAAGACACCTTACCTGAAAGACATTGGTCTCAGTAAAACTGCCAGTCTCCAAATCACAGTAATTCTGCAATTGAAGCAGGAGGGAAAATGCCAATAAAAAATGAGCCAGATGAAATGATGTGTCATTTACAGGAGAAGCAGGCAATAAAAATCATATTTCCCTCTTGGTTCAATTCCATTCCTTCAACACAGTTTGAATATAATCTAATATAAATGTACCCTTTCCCCAGCAACTGTTCTTGTAGAGAGATTCAGCTCATCTTGGTTTCAAGTATCCATTTGCAGGTCAAGCACCATGAGAAGCTTTAAAATATGACATTAAAGAGACAACAAATAAAAATGTTTCAGGTATAAATAAGTTCACAGACCAAAGGAGGGCAGGGTACTATTGCAAAGCTATATGGGTCTATGCTTTGTAATGAGATAATTTTGGAATAGAGCATGAAAAACAGCCCTTAAGGAAACAAGGCTGAGACAGCTTTGGTCTGTGCTTGATTCCTCATCCTCCTTCTCCAGGCATGGATGAAGGGGATGCCCTCTGGTGATGGCAAACGTGTGCAATTTGTTATTTTAAGAAGAAAAACCTTCATTAAGAGACCAGGGTGTCAGCAAACACATCTACTCAGGACTTTCAGCTCACAAATTGTTGTTTATGAAACACAGTGTTACTTTCCAGGAGTGTCACCAACCTGACCCTTGTCTGCACACAGCAGCTGTGACCTGTTAATTATCATGAACTACACCAATGTCACTCTCCAAGCATGAGGGCTCTTACACAACACTAAAGATACAACTTATAGCTCAGTATTGTGATAAAAGCAGGGGAATATGAGAAATAGTATAAACCCCATTTTATAAATAGTTTCACAGACACAGAAAATAGAGGTGTTGAGCCCTTAGGCTTTAAACACAGGCTTTCAAGGAATTCACAGTCATTCCCCTGACACACCTCTGGATCGGACAGGAATTGCCTGGGAGATTTTGGGAATCTTCTTTTGAGAGCCTGCCCATGTGACCTGAGTTTGTACACAGCCACCTTGTGCCCGGGAGTCAGGGAGCCAGGCAAGAGTGGCAATGAATCTCAGAATCATTTGGAGCTCACTGGGCTGGGTGTCCTACCCAAAGCAGGGCAAACTTTGAAGGTAGCGCCAGTCTGAGCCAAGAGGTGACTTTAGGCTGAGCTCAGCTCTGTGTAATGCAGGATTAGCTGGAACTGGTGCTTATCTGGGGGCCTGGGGCATGGCTGGGGCAGGCATGGCTTTGTCTGCACCTCGCTGTGTTGTTGTCTCTGTTATCTCCTACTGAAAAGTTTCACAATTTTCTGCTCCCGGGCTAAATCGGGAAAGATCTTGGCTTTGGCACCGAGAAAAAAAAAAGCTGAGGGACAGCAAAGACAATTCTAACACAAGGTGCCTGTTCTAAGGTGCAAGAGTCTTAATGTCATGAATGCCACATTAAACTACTAATGTGGAAAATTACTTTAGCGGCCATTGATCCTGGAACAAACAAACAAAAATAGTAAAAGATGCCATTAAAAGGTTAAACACCAAGGAACTGCAAGGAAGCAAACAAGGAGAGATACTGAAAACTTGGCATGATTAGAAAAGTGATAAATACCAGCTAGTTTTTCCAGCAGAAACATGGGCACAGGAAAATCTTTCAGACAAGGGGAAAATGGCACTGAAATCAGACTGCAGCACTTGGAAGGGTGTTGCCTTTTGTGGGTCCACTGCTGAATGTGTCCTGCAGAGTAAAGGAAGACACAGCTACAGCTAAGGAAAAAATCAGGTAAATTGCAGACAGAAAAGATCCACCATACCCTCATTGTAACCTTGATAGTTCAAGAAAGCAACAAATGGAAAAAGCTGTTCCTTCCAGCCCCCAGAAAAGAGAGTTTTGGACATCTTTCCTATCACAATTTGCTCCTGAGTGTGCTGAGGCTTTGTGTTGGGACAAGGAAAATAAGACACCAGGGTGTGTGCCAGGATGCACTTTGCACTGTTGAAGTTAACATGTGCTTGTGTGGATGCTGTAAGAGAAACACTGATGTCAAACAAGGTCCTCTCATGTCTTGTGTGGTACCCTGAGGGACTGCACTCTGCTGGACACAGCAGCCAGCAGCACCTGGCTCAGCTGTCCTGCATGGAAGCTCTGGAGTTTGTTGGCATTAGCATTCCCTGGATGTGCACAGCCTGAAAGGCAGGCAGAGCAAAGGGAGTCAGATGAATCCAAGCTGGGAAAACAGAGGTATAATGAGAATCTCAGCTTTGAATCCTGTCTGCACGTTAGTGCACAGAAACACAAATCAATCCTCATGTCTTGACAGCAGTAGTACAAGGTAGAGGGGAAAAACACACAAGCCACCCTGGCAGCTGCATCCCCAAGATTAACAAGACTTGTTAATTGAAAATCTACAGCTGTCCACAGCAAACTTTCAGTGCTAGTTATTTGTGTCTTCACATCTGGGTGTAAATGCTGCAAGAGTCAGGACAAATGTGCAAGGGCTTTATCCAGGCCATCTATGAATTAGTCCTCCCAGTGATGAGTGTTTCATGTTGCAGTGGGGATAGCAGGTGATGGAGGCTTATCCAGGGAAGCTGCCACATTAAAAGTGGGCATTCTATCCCTGGAAGTGTTCAAGGCCAGGTTGGATGGGGCTCTGAGCAACCTGGTCTAGAGGAAGGTCTATCTGTCCATAGCAGGGCAATGCTGGAACATCTTTAAGGCCCCTTCCAAAAAACCATTCCAAGCTTCTACAATTCTCTGCAGGCAGTGTCTGGGAGTCCCACAGACCATGCAGTCTGAATGCCATCCTAGAAGCCTTCAAAGCCAGTCCCTGAGCAGTATCCTAGCTATTAATACTCCTCTTCAAATATCACGGAATTTACCAACCTGAAGGGTGTGCAAAGAGCTCTGTGCAACAAGCAGAGATGGCAGAGCTGTGCTCAGTCCCTGCACACTTTAAATAGAATGGAAAAGGTTCAGATACAGAAAAGAGCAAGGAATGAATCACAGGACAGAAATCCCACTAAAGTCAACATGAATGTTGCAGCCCATTAATTTCAGCAGGAGGTTTGGGGATTAAATTGGTTGTTGAGTCTGGGCCCAAGTCCACTTAAAATAATACAAATTATTGGGAGAGCAATAACTCACTCTAAAGGTCACCAGGGCTCTGAGGTGCAGCAGCAAAAGACCCCCTGCTCCTCTTGAGCAGCAGCTTTGCTCATAAATTCCCATGTAGTGGTTGTAGACCCCCTGAGTGGGTCAGGGATGGGGATGGGGAACTGGGGAGGGGCTTTGCATGGGAATATGATGTGACTGAAGTGGGCAGAATGAAACCAGGGCAGAAAAGAACACACATGGTTCCCTGAGATATGGGATGGTTCTTCCTGCACAAGCGTTTGGAAAAGGGACATGGCTGCTAAACAGTGCTGGAATTTTCACTCCAGCTCTAAAAAAGTCTGTTTCTTGTTCTCAGCCCAGACTCTGTGTGTTCCTGTCTTCCTGGCTGTGTCACCACAAGTCACTGCATGGAGCTGGCTGTGAATGCAGAGTGTGCTGCAGCCAGCACAGGCTGTCACTGCCCAGCTCACACACAGCCACTCACAGCCTCCACCTTAGCATCAACAGGAGGCATGAAATGCTGCTAAATCAGATACCACACTTCAATCCCCAAACCACCAAAGAGTTACACTGCCAGGAGACAACAGCCCAAAAATAAGCCAGGAAAGAGCTGGAAATGAAATACTCTCCAGGTAGCAGATTAAGTTCCAGGCAGGTTTTTAAAAATACTGCAAAATACTCATCCAAAAAAGCCTTTCTACTGCAAAGTACAGATACTTCTTCAAGCCTCACAAAAACTGATGAAAGAGCCTTCACAAAATAATGATTCCCACAAGAGACCCTACACAGATACTCCAGGAAATCCATTGGGTTTGATGTTGGTATTTTGTGTGAAGGTGTTTCAGCAGCACCACCATGAAGGGCAATGAATGGAATTTGACAGCATTGAGAAGGGAACAGAATTCACGTGCTTGCATCCCCTGACCTCCTTTGTTCTACAGTGCAAGGTGAACTCTGTAACAAACACATCACAGCAGCTGTTCAACAAAACCTTGTAGATTGACCTTACTGCTAATTTCAGATGTATTCTGTAAGAAAGAAACACTATTTCCAGGAAAAGCAAATAAAACAGAGTAGAATATCACCTCTAGCAATGACATGAAGTAGAATATGCTTAAAGAAAATAAGCTGGCACTATTAGCTTTCCTGATTCATGTGTATTTGGTAAAATGCACTGAAAGGAAAAACAGAGAGGAATTAAGGTACACACAGTTTTGATTGGAAGGCCCTGCAAACTGACTCATTATTTTGTGTCTGCTCTGGTGAGAAAACACAGCTGCACACTGGTGCATGTAAGTCCATACAGACTGATGAGATGCTGGCACTGGCAAAGGGAGGATGAGGATGGCTGTAAGGCCTTCACCACTGAAGCCCTCCTGTGCAGGCAGGACAAAGAGCAGAAGGACAAAATTCTCCAGTCTTCTCTACCTGAGACAGAAAGGCACAGAAAAGTTCTTTTGGGATGGTTTAACAGCCAAGAGCACCCACAGCAAATCCCCCAGTGTGAGCAGCTTGCAGGGGAAGCTATTTTAAGGGCTTCAATACAACAATGGCTTTAATACAACTGTATCATACTTACTCTGGCATAAAAAATATACTTTATGGCCCCCACTAATTTTTGAAAAAATATTCTTTTACTATTTTCAGCTGCCCACGCTGTTGGCAGAAAATGGGTTCTGGAGAAATTCTGCCAGAGGTCCTGCACAAAGCCAGTGACAGCTTCTGGGAGAGTGCCACAGAAAGCATGGAACAGAATTATTTGTATTAATGCAGCTACAAAGCTTTTTTTCTGTAGATTCCAAAGTACCTTAAAAAGTGACAGTCTTTCACAGAGAAGAGAAAACATCCAGAAATCATCTAATAGGCCATAAAATGAGACAGGCAGCAGCCCTGATGCCAGTGCCCTCCCTTTCCTGCTCTACACTGAGTAGGCACTGGAATCATCACCCTTGGGCAGCCACTGTGTTTTAGGGACATGAGGGTTGGCACAGTCATGATAAAGTGGGCAAGTCCTGCAGGACACCAGCACTAAGGTGCTGCAGAGGAGGTTTGGAGAGCTCAGCAATGCAGGTCAGCCATAACTTTCCTCTAATGTCAGAGGCTAAGAACTACATCCAGCAGCTCTTGTTATGTGTGACAAGGGGTTTTAACATTAAACAAAAACACAACACCTGTCAAAAAAAAAACCAAAAAACAAAAAAACAAACAAACCAAAAAACCAAACCAAATCCCAGTGTGAGATCAAAGAGAAATATCTGCAAAGAAAACAAGACAAAACTTCAAAGCCCTTCATTGATTCTGTCACACTAAAGTCACCATGTCCTGAGGCACCACTCTGCATCTCTGTCTATTTTGTGTTTAGATACCACAACCACCACAGTGTCTTCAAGTGTAATTAACTGACACTGAAATTGCTTGTGTTGCTGCCTTCCCATGAAGGTCTCGGAGGCTGGCACACATCCCAGCACATTACTCACTCTAACACAAGATGTCAACATCTCAGAGCAAGGACTGCTCTCGCTGTCAGTGTTTCAGAGCTCTCTCCATGCCTGCACTGGCACTGGACCACGCTCAGTCTTGCCTGTGATGAGCTGCCAGAGCAGAGGGCTTCGTCTGGGCTGGTTCACTGGCAGGAGCTGAAAGCCCCACATGCTTCATATCATGTCTGTGAAATCATGGGACCCTACAAGAGCCCTTTAAAAGGTTAATTCTTGACAACCAAATAGTAACTTTCATTCAAATATCCTAAAAAAGGGGAGAGGGATTAGAAAAGGATGAGTAAAATTGCCATGAGTAGCGAAATACCATTGTGTAGTGTCTGAAATTGTCATTATTTCACAGCAAAATTGCATCATTATGGGACACAAGGAGAGGAGTGTCACAGCTCTGGTGATGGCTGCATTTCTAGCAGTGCATATACAGCCTGTAGGATGTGTTTAGTCCTTCAGGGCCCAGCAGAGTTAAGAAAGTAGTTCTTCAATCTCAGAAATAGCTCGCCACTTTTTGCCAAGCATGCCTTTGTGACAGGGCAGTGCTTGACACACAGTTGCAATGTCAGTATCCCAGGGAGCATTTGTCAACCTTGGTGTGAATCTCTTGGCTGAACACAAGAACTGTTACCATCCAAGGAGAGTCTCTGAAGTGGACAGGGATAAGTGCAGTCTCATTTTCTCCCTACTTCTGGAGCCTTTTAATGATACAGCTGTGTTTGCCCTTGAATTTCTTGGAAAATTCAAATAGTAGAGAAGAGTGAGGTCTAGCAGAAAGTAGCACGAGTCTGGGAAGAAAGAAGGGAAATCCACAGTGATTTTTTTTAGTGAAAGATGTAGTGTTAAACTGTTCTGCTCTGACATTCAACTTGTTCTGTGGTGCTGTATCAGTGCATACCTGGTCATGGTTTCATTAACTGTAGCAGGGAAATAGATGGGAGTCACCATGCTGTTGAAACCCATGTAAATACACAAATCCTAAAGAACCTCAGGCTTTGTGAGCACCATTCCCAGCCCTGAGAATGGGATATGTACATCCTCTTGTGCCTGCACAGAGCTGTGACCAGCACATCACTGAATCCCTACCATAAACTAACCTCAAGTGAAAAGAAGAATAGGGTCTTTAAGCTTTCCTTCAGGACTAATAATGGGGCAGTAAACAGAGTGGTGCCAAGCTCAGGACTGCAGCACTGATGGGATAACACTGAATGACACAGAGAAATTATCTACACTGTAATGGCAGAGGGTGATTGCTGGTTTGTTGAGGTCACTAAGAATATTCTTGATATTAAAGGATGGGGCAGTGAAAGATTTGTTCTCCATTTCTGCATATCCTAAATGACAAGGTGCTCATCAGCACCTTAGGACAAAGGTGGAAGAGCCTCCTAAGCCCCAGCTGCACTTCACAGCAGCTAAAATCCACTGCATCCATCCCTTGGGCTGAGTGCTGCCCTGCCAGGGCCAGCACAGAACCTCCTGCCCAGGGCAGGGGTGCAGCACCCCAGAGCCTTGTGCTGAAAGCTGATATGGTGTTTGCTCAGAGGAACTGAGCAGACACAGAGCTCTGCTCTCATCAGTGAGAGGACCCATCAAAGAGAGCTCCCAAGGCAAACACATCCTCTTAGCAGGGCCTTATCTGTGCCCAGCAGATCAAAGAGCTCTCCTGCACTGCTGCACAGCGTGCAGGCACCAGCACCAGTGCTCTGCAGAGCAGCCTGCCTGCCCTGATGAGCTGCAGGCCTGTGAGAGAGACATGCATCACATGTGGAACTCGTGATGATGAGTTTGGGGATTTTCAAAAAACAGATATCTAATGTTAGACTGCCACTTGGGAACCTAAGCTCACAGCCTGACCTTCGGAACACAGAAAGCTTCACAGCACCCAAGGAGTCCAAGTGAAGGGACTTTTCAAAGATGCAAATTAATTTTATCAGCCACCAAAAAGGGATAATTCAAAAATGTGTTTGAAAATGTTCTCAGGACCTGCGTGTGCCCTGAAAAACTCACTAGCCACCAACACTTGTGATTTTCTAAAAATGCTTTCCATTTGAACTTTTTTCTCTGCCTCCATTGCCTGGTTAAAGACACGTACACACAAAACAGACCAGGCAGGAGGAGGTGGCAGAACTTCTTATACCCAAAGTGTTGTTAAATATACAACACCAAGCTTGAAGCTGGCAATCTTAGGTCACTTCTAAAATCAGTAATTTCCAACAAAGGTTGGATTTTGAAGGAACAATGTCACATCAAACAGATTAGGAAAGGGACAGTTATTCCTTTGGTGGAAGAAGAAGATACCCACTTACTGGCCTTTCTCAGCAACTTGGGATTTGTTATAAAAATCCTGCTCTGCTGACAGAGAAGAGGGTAACCACTGGAAAAGGATGGTTAGTTACCTTTCCCTTTCAGGTTCACTGGGTATGTGATCTGCTCTGACTGCCCTCTTTCATCCTTCCTGGGGCAATGGCTGGAATGTTCTGCTGCCAACAAAATGCATAAAAGGGATCAAATGAATCTGAGGCCACAAATGAGTTACGTAACCAGGAATGGCTGATCCTGCACTACTCAGCTTCTCATGACGTCAGGTATCAGCAGGAATATTGCACCCCCTTGCTTTCACCCCTGGGCAGTCTCCAGCAAACTGGATCAGGGATCCCTCTCCTCTGTCTTGTGGGATTCATTGGGCCCTTCCACCACCCCAGACCCAGAGCACCCACAGTCTCTACCTGGTGTGCCTGCTCACCCCAACACTGCTGCCCCAGCCTACAAATGGGGCACAGTGAACAGCCAGACCACTGCAAAAAATTATTAATTGTGTCTCTTTGTGTTTTTGCACTTGACTATGAGCTCCTCCACAGCATCACTTCCTCCTGTCTCTAAGGTTTCAGCTGTGAGCTGGAACCTCTTCTTCATTCGTTGCCACACACAGACAACATGGGAAGCCTGAATCCAACACTGCCATTCTTGGGTTACTTTAAAAGGAGATCCTGTAATGAAAAATCTCCACTTTGAGGTTATGTGCCCCACAAAATACTAGTAATACAACCAGAAAACATTGTGTACTACATTAAAGAGATTCATATGTTCTAAGAAATGGAGAGCAGAGAAGTTAAAAAGCAGAATAAATAAAACTTTGATTAAAAAGAAGCATGCAGTGTGGTATTCAAAACAAACCCTTCAGCATCAGCATAACACTGCTTTCAAATTTGTCAAAGGCAGAGAAGAACTGAAATAATTTTAGCCATTATTCCCCATACACTCATGGCAAAAAAGGCATGTTTTACACTGAATTAGTTACAAGATTGAGTCAGGCACAGTGTGTACACTCTTATATGATCCCATGTCTGTCCTTCTCAGAGGCTCTGCTTCACTCAGTCCACAAGACAGGGATGCAAAGGAACTTTCTCTGACTCACCAGATCAGATGAACCCCATTAGCTTCAAGTCAAGAGCACAGAATGAATCAAAGTGCCTTTTTCAAGCAGAAGAGCCCTGCTAGAAAGAACAGTGAGAACAAACAAAGCTCAGGAGAAAGCTGAGCCTGAAGACTGAGCAGGAATATTTCTAAGTGAATTAGAAAAGCCAACAGGCATGTTTGGGGAAGACAGGGGAAAGAATTTATGAATTAACTTGCCCTGTCACTGTGGGGTTTGCCTACTTGTAGGCACTTGGATCACAGTTCTCCTCCTTTCAAAAGCAATTAGAAAACCTCCCTTTATTCACTGGTGCAGAGTCTGGCCCTGCATGGCAATTTATGACTTCAAATGTACAGGTCAATTAATCCTTCCAGTCTTGGTGAGGCAAGAGACATCTCCATGGCTCAAAGACACTCTCTGAGTGGAAAGAGAAAGATCTGACTTTCCCCAAGTCACAAAGTACATCCTTGGCAGAGCTGGGAGGAGTTCAGAAAACTGTAGGGTGCAGAAATCCCAGCTCTGAGCTCAGCCCATACATAAACAGATCGTGGTTTTTAATGGCTGCTGCCAACCAGGCTGACAGAGGTTCTGGGATCAGCTGTCTCTGGCCCTGGCAGCTCCTCTCACAGGTTCTGGGCATTGATTCACCTCTGAGGAATCAATGGGGAACAGTTTCAGGGCAATGATGAGATACACAAACAAAGTCAGCTGCTCTCCAACTAGGAGAAAGGAGAGTAGAACAATTTCAGTGAAGCAGGAGCTCACACACCAAGTGACCACAGCTTCCTGAGTGCAGACAGGGCAAGAAACTCCCCTATGCTTGCAAATCTGACTGCAGAAATCCCTGATCATGCAGTCTGCCAGATGCATTCAAAACAGACACCTAAAACCATTCTCTCATCCAAAACATAATACAGTGGCACTCAGCTGTGCAGGTATGATTTTATTTTAGGTGTATTTGGAACTAAACTCAGCCCAGCTGCTTGTGAACATGCTCACAGCTTCTGCCAGAGGAGCCTCCCAGAGCTGCAGGGGTGGGAGCAGCCGGCCTGATCCCAGCTGGAATTTGTTCAGCAGTGAGATCCAGGGACCCTAAAGAGAAACAAGCTCTGCTTGTTTGGAAAGGACAACCAGGACAAGCTGTCAGTGAGGACATCAGGAACACCAGTGGAAAGCAATCATTTGGCAACACCTGAGCCCTGCAGTGCCAGAGGAGCTGTCATGTGCCACAGTATTCAGGATAGGAAGTGACTGTGGCAGGGTTTGTATTTTTTAATAGCAGCCAGTATAGATGGCTAAAACCAGGGAACACAACAGAAGAACTTGCTACCCTCACTCTAGTACCCTTCTCTCTTCCCAGATATCCCTGTTCCCTTTAGATGGTGCCATTAAATCCATATTTGCACACAGTAACCCCACAGAACTGCCCATATAAAAACAGGAGCACTGAGAAAGTGGCTTCACCCACTATCTTTATTATTCCACTTGACTGAATGTCAGCCACGTGCCTGTCAGAGCCATTGCTCTGTGGGAACACACAGAGAAGCTACAGAATGTTCTGAGTCCATTCTGAAACAGCCCAGACACAGAAACACAGAGGACATGGACAGCACAGACCCCAGGAGAAAAAAAATCCCCTTTGCTGCAACTTTTTGAAGCTCCCAGTGATTTAGTTGTTTCAGCAGATGGAGCCATTGCAGTATTCACCATGGATTGCAAACTAGGCCAGTTCAGCCTGCTAAAAGGGAAAAAAACCTTCTGCCTGCTCTGAGGACATTTTCAAAAGAATCCTTGGCTGTATCCAGGCAAGTGTGTGCCACTTAGGCAACTACATGCTCTTTCAACAAATGGACTGGCTTGCCCTGAATGTCCTAGGACTGATTTTTAGAGCTGTAGGATCATTAGTATATTAAACATTAGTATCACTACTGAAGTTTATGGTTTTAACCTGCATTTCAAAGCTGGTAGGTCTCCAAAGCAAACCCACTCAGTAATTCTGGTCATTCCCTCAGCCTTTGCCATGAGAAGCACCCAGTTCCCCTTACTGGTGATAAAATTAATTTTTTTAAAGGCCTGATGTCACTACCATGGAAATGGCATCTAGCTGCAATTGCTGAAATGCTGTGTTGCAGCACAGCCCTGGCAGATGGAGTGGGGCTTTTGGAATATCTACACACACACATATTGAGGAAAGCAATTCAAATAAGAACACAACAATTCAAGTTTCCAGAAATACATTCACTTACGAGTATGACTCCTTAAAGGTTGCAAGAAGATAACTATGATCATAAACTTGAGCATGAAACAGCAAGCAATTCATGGCAGAATTAGAATTTGAGATAAATGGATTAATAATCTCTTGCTCAGGCATCTAATTAAGAAGAAGCTGAAATCATCAAAGGCTGCTGTTGACATTATACATTACTGAAGGGGAATGGGGATTTAATATCCCCTTGGTATAAAAACTCATTACCATTATCCCTGATGGAGGCTACACATATACAAGGGGCAAAGATTATGACACTTAATATAGAAAGACAAAAGGACAGAATTGACCCCAGCTTTGCATCTTGCATAAGACCTGCTCAGAAGCTACAAAATAACTTAGTGAGTCTTCCCCAGATACTTTTAAATACTTTGTCATTTTCAGGGTTACAGATAACACAGTTCTTGTACAGTGACAGCCACACCAGCTCTGGGATGTGCTGCCATCAGGGTAACACTTTTAGCCCAAACCAAATCTCTCACCTGGAGCTATGGCTTTCACCCCACAGCAGGGAATGTCTCACTGAAAGAAGCTCAGAGGCTGCAACACCAAACCTATGCTTTCAGCACCAGGAACCTGAGACAGACTGTGGGAATCCTTAAAATCAGAGGGTTTTGGGAAAGCTGCAAAAGACAGGCCTCAGAGACAGCAGAACTGTGATCAGAGCTCAGCAGAAGATTTGTCAGCACAAAAATTATATAAGAAGTAGAAAAGTAAGGACAAATAGAACAATGGTCTGTGTATTAATGCTTGTCTAGAATAACTCCCTAAGCTGCAGAGAAGTATATCTAGCAAGATATTAGAAAGTTCTAAGCTTAATGGAGCTCTGTGTATTGTGTTTTAAGGTTACAAGCAGGTTTTGTATTTGAAATAAGCAAGCATTGTTTTAACCAAAGGTACATGTGCTTATAGTGGTTGGATAGAACTACTGTCAATATGCTTCTGCTTTGTGTGATTGGTCAAAAAACTTTTAAAGTGAGTTGTAACATTAAGTTCTTTTTCTGCTGTCTGTGAAGTGAGCTGCTGGCATCTTCCCATTGTCATAACCATGCAATGAGGGTGATGCTGGAAAATAAAGCAGCTTGAGATGCATTCCAGAGCAGTCCTGTCCCGTTTGTGACTTGTACATAAACCCCTGGCCAGTGATAACGGACATGAATGCTTTGTTGTATCAACCAGGGACACCTGGGCCTTTTGGGTAACCTGCCATAAATCAAGGGGAATTTGGTGAAATTGAGAACTCACAGAAAGGTTAGACAGAGAGCAAAGTGAGACACCCAAGGAATTTCTGCCAGGAATTTCCACTGAGGCTGGAGGTCCAGCTTCTAATCTACCATTCCTTCCCAGACTCCCAGTCAAGAACTTCTCATTGCACTAACTCCTGTGGTAGTTTTGGATTGAAACAGCTATTGAAATTGAGGCCACAAATCCCTTCTCATTTGGGAATAAATCTAAATTTAGACCCTAGTCTTCAAATGAATACATGAAGCTGATCTACCTCACTGCATTACTAATGCTCTTTACAAATATGATGTCCTAAAGGCATTTTGTTTCCCTTTGTGTATATGTGGCAAAGAATTGGATTAAAAGGATGGATTCTTCTAGAAATACCCATCATTATACAGAGCAAACACAATTAATAACGAACCAGTTCACCCACTTCTGAAAAATATCTTTCTATAAAAACTACAGGAAGCACAAGCAAAAGTAAAGCTGAAAAGAAGGAAATAACAAGAATGATGAAATAACTGTACTCTCCACTGGTGTGAAGACATGGCTGATGTGTGTGCCCAGAGGCTGGGCTGGGCTGAACTTGCTGGCAGCAATGGCAAGCTACAACTTCTTTGTGGATCATCCATCAGGCTGCTGCAAGTCAGGAGCTGCATTTATGGAGCAGAAGCTTCTGAGCCCATGGGCTCAGCAGAGGTTGTGTAGAATGGACACAGTGAAAAGATGAGACTGAAAATAAGACAAAGCAGATTCCTGGCCAGCTGCTCAGCCATCCTCCTGGGGGGTCAGACTGCCCTTGTGAGCACCTGTGTGGATGAGGCACCTTGCAATGGCAGCAGTGGAAAAGCTGGGCAGAAACTCTGCATGAATCAAGTTTTAAACAGCTCCTTTCAAAACTGTGTAGTCCAGTCTCTTCCAACCTTTTTGTATGAACCTGCTGAATTAGGGAAGGAAATCAGTATCAGTCTCTGACATCTCAGGGGTTGGGTTTCCATGAGACATTCTCTCTGAAAACTAAATGCTAATTTAGTGAAATTCAGTGTTTTCAAGGGTGCCATTCCTAATCAGCTCTGCAGAAATAGCCAGCTGTTTTGGTGTGGGCAGTCAGAGCAAATTGGGATGATGTCATTACTTCCACAACTAATTATTTGGAAGGAAATTGAATGCGGGGGAAAATGTAGAAGTAGGTAAAAATGTAAAAGCAGAGGAACATTCTGCAATAACAATGTAACCTCATGCAGGGAAACAAGATGAGCAATGTTTATTAGGAACAGGAGCTCAGTGCCTGTTTTCTGGTGCTTCTGATGGGCTGACCTCAAAGAGCAGCCAAACACCCATCCAGCCTTTTGCTCACTCCATTCTGTGGGACAAAAGAGAGGAAGGTGAAAAGACTCATGGATCAAGTTCAACAGGGAAAGCAAAAGCAAAAAGGATTCATTCACTACTTCCCATCAGCAGGCAGATGCCCAGTCCCTGCCTGGGAAGAAGGGTCTCAGCAGGAGCAACATTGCTTGAGAGCACAAGCACCATGAGCACAAACTCCACCTCCTCTCCCTGAGCTTTTACTGCTGAGCCATGTCATAATGAATGGAACATCCCTTTGGTCATGTCCCTTCCCTGGTGGATTAGGCTTCCCTGAAAATAGAATAAAAGTTTTTAAAACACCTCTCAGTTACCCCATCTCTAAAAAAAAAAAAAAAAAACAAAAACTTAATGCAACACTTCCACATCTCTCACCTCGCCCCCAGCCCACTGACTGGAGGAGGGAGCAGGAAGAGCCCTGTCACTGTGCAGGCACTGCTCAGCAGCAGCAGCACTGCTTTAGGCACAAATGCAGAGCAGGCCACCACACAGGCGGCTGTGACAAAAGTTAACTCCAACCCTGACAGATCCAGTGCACTGCTCTGTCACAAAATTATTCCTGATGCTTAAAGCCAAAGCAGGCTTGAATGCAAAGGATGTTATAAACAACCTGCTGCAATTTTAAGCAATTGCATAAGACCTTTATCTTCAAGGTCTGACTCACACATTTCACTGTCAAAAAGCTGGGACTTGGTTTGTGGAACGAGCTCATTAGGAACCACAAACTTTATCATGTTTCACCTGAAGTGAAAAACAACTCCCATCCAGTCTGACATCTCTACTAGAAAAGCCATAGAATTGTGGGCATTTAGAATTGCAGCACAGAAACGACTTTGCCCTGCCTGCAAGTCTCAGAAGGGACATAAGGGAAAGGCAAAAATGTCTATGACACAACACTTAATGCACTCTGAGACTCTAGGATGGAGACTATTAGTCAAAAGAGAACAAAAACAAAGCATTTGCATTGAAGCACCCATCAAAGAAGGTGTCACTGTCTTTAAGGACTGCTAATTATAATATTGAATTGTTATCAACAGATTCATGTTGATGTCATCAACAAAACAACAAAATCACCCACCGGCAGTGATTTTGATGAAAGCTGCACTTTCTGTAGTGGATTTACATCTATTTATACCATGGAAATATTTTGCCTGTAATTCTGTGAGGAGATAGATTTTTGAACTCTTTTTTTTTTTTTAAACAAGATCTAAACCCATCAGTCATCTCAATGAGATTACACTGGGTTTGCCAAACCTTCCCCACTTAATGTATTTTTCTGTTATTTTACTAGTTCTGCTTGTAAATACAGGATTATAAGAAAAATGAAGAAATCAAAAGATACGCAGCTTCTCCTAGAAGAGGTTAAAACCCTGTCAAAAATCCTCATCTGTGTTTGTGTGATAAAGGCTGCCACTGAGTACGAGCCACAAAGTCCAGAGAAAATGTGTTTGCTTTTAACACATCTCATGGGGTTTTGTCACTTTTGAATATAACATTCCTGGATATTTAGCTGCTGGCACTTGCACACTGCTGACTTACTGGCAATGAGATATATTGCTGGGCATGTACAGGGGTGTTTCATGAAAACCAAGATAAACTTTACAGGATCACAGAGCAGTCCCTGCCTGACAGAGCAAAGCTGTCAGATCTGAGGATACACCGAGACAGGATGTTCTCAGAACTACAGAGCCATTCAGCTGTCAGACATGCAAGCTGCCTGTCTTGTCTCTTCTTTGCATTCCCCCACACTGTGAATCACTGGAATTCTTCCAGATAGGATGCTAAAAACGAACTGCATTTTCCACTCAATCCCTGGACTCCAATAGTTAACCTCTCAAACTCTCCCCCCATGCTTCCTAAGCTCTTTTTTCCTGGTCTGGTAAATGATGTGGGTAGGGGAACCTGCAGGGCCCCACAGGCTTCCCTTTGTGTCAGGGTGCTCTGCCTGCCTGGGGGGGAAACAGCTCTAAACTCACCCTAGTGCAAAGTGAGCTGTGCTGGGTGGAGAGGGAGGGTCAGCTGCTTTTGGTGTTGAGGAATGCTGAGACCAGCCAGACTCATCAATCCCAAAGCTAAACATCACAGGAGCAAAAGAGCTTTGCCCATGATCCTTGCTATGGGTGAGTAACATCAACCTCTACTTAATAAATATTTTGCTGACTTGGATACAAATGCTTCAATAATGCTGCAATAAATAGTGCACAAGGAGTTATACCTACCTATTCTGTGTAGTAAATAATTCTGATTAAGATCTCTTAATCTAATCATTATCAATTCAAATAAATAAGTTATTTTATTCATGGAAATATATTTGGTTTACCATCCTTACTCCTGAAGGACAAAGGCTCAATTACACCTATAGACACAAACATTGACCAAGCCTGGGGGTAGAGTTGGAACCAGCTGCATCTTGTCTCTGAGAAGGGGTTTGGAAAGCAAGGGGGTCCTTTCTGCTTCTCATGGCTCAGTGGGAGGGTCTCCCTGATATTTCCAAATCTTCCATTCTGCCTGTGATGCCTTTGAACAGCTCACAAATTGCTGCTCCCAGCCAACCTCTAGAAACTGATTTGCAGCAGCCACCTCTCCATCTCCCCATGACACCAGGAATGCCAGCAAGAATCTGGGTTTGCTCTGCTCCTCACAGGACTCCTAGCTGATATTTTATTAATAGTCTTTCTCACTGGGACACAGAATTTTTGGTGTGCTCATTTGGACTGTAATCCCATTATATCAGCCAAATTCTCAGTATGTATTCAGTGTAACTTGACATTTCTACAGCATTTCTTCCCTTGAAGGATGAAAAGCTTCCTCACAAGTTAAGAACAAGATTCTCTTCTTTTTGACACAATGCAGTGTGCTCCAGCGAGGTGCTGTTAGATTTCCCTTCCCATTTGTGATCAGAGAAGAAACAATTTGGATCTTTTCCTGCTCTAGTATGCCTCAAAAAACACGGGACAGCCTGACCACACATCCACAGTCCAGAACTGAAAAGCAGCAGCCAAGAGGCAATCAGATTTAAGGAATTCAGAGCTTCTGCTGCCAAAAAGACAGCGAGCCATGGGCCAAAAAGAGCATTTATGCTCTGAAAAAGCCCTGGAATATCAGCATTCTGCTCATCTAGTGCTGACAGATGAAGGGCTGGAGTAACACTGAAACCATGGTTCAAAGAGCACAGGCAGCTGAACAGAGAAATGCAGATGAGTGCATCCTCTCCAGCTTGTGATGCTGCAGAAGCCACATAGAAAAAATCTGAATGAAGGCAGTGAAGAAACTGTTGGCATTTATGTTATGGTAACTGACTGATTACTTACATGTGAGTTGGTAGGAAGCTACTCTCTCTGCAATTCAGAATTCAAGTTCTCATTCTGGATCTTGAGAAAAACATAGGGTTGCTTTTTTTTTTTCTTTTCCAGTAACTCACTTAATAAAACTCTCCAGAGTAATATAAACAAGAGTGAGAACTTAGAATGAAGAACAGGAGTATTAGGATATAAAGAGAAAAGCATGAAAAATATCTGTAGCCAGATTTACAATTGCTTATCTGAGTCTGAAAGACAAAGAATAATCTTTTCTTCACAGCAGTAAAAGCTGCATATTTTAGCTTGTTTTTACTGGAAATGTCCTGGATAGCTCAGGAAAAAAAGCCCCCACATCATTTAGAAAGTGAAGCTCATATAGCAACCCACCCCTGTCTCTTCCTTTCAAAGAGGACATCAGCTTTTAGTTTTTATGTAATTTCCTTAAAAAAAAAAAAAGAAAAGAAAAAGAAAGTTTTTTTCTGTGCACAAAGATTGATTCATTAGATGTTTTTTGTCTCTGGGCATTGAACAGCCTTTAGCTGAATAGAGTTGGAGTTCATGCAACTTAATTGGAAGAGCATCATTTCCAACATCTCCCTGGGATATTTACTATGAATGGTGAAACACAAGAAAAAGAAATTGCTGATGTTTAATGTTTTATGTTGTGGAAAGAATTCGTTGTTTTGCTCAGCAGCTTGAGTGCTTTATGAGTAGGAAGGGGTCTCCCTGTCAAGAATGAACACAGTACTTTTCTTTCATTCTCATCATTTGAGTGGATGTGAAAGAAACTAAAATACTGTGAGTTTTCTACTCACATCATCACAGTCACCTTGAGACACCAAAAGTTTGAGAAATGTCACCCTTTTAGAATTTGCTGCACAGTCATCAGCAATTCTGCACTGTCACCAGCAATTTCCTTAATTTCTTGTTAAAGGCAGTTATCACAATTACAATTTTCCCACACTTCTAAACAAAAACAATAGTGAATTGTCATCTAGGGAACTCCAAACAGAAGAAACATTAACAATTTTGGCAACGTTTCCAACTAAACCATCAAAAGTTTTAGCAACATGGCACTACTGCTTAAAACAAGAAACTTTCTTCAAATGCCTGCTGCTGATTTAACTGTGACTCTCCACTTACCAAAAAAACTACACAATGGTTGAAAAAGCCTTGGAAAGTGCTGAATCCACTTCTGCATAATAACAGAGTGAATGACAGCTGGGAAAAAATATTGGAATTCTAGAAATGTTTTTGTTCTTTCATATTTTTTTTTGCAATGCCAGCTACAGCATCTGGTTGATCTTATGACTTCAATACTCCTTTTTTAGAAGGTGTTTAAAAGATTTTGAAATTCACTGTATAAGCTGGCCAGACTCCCAGCTGCCTTCTGGCTAAGAGACCCGTGCTGGAAGATGGAAGCCAAAAGATCCTTCCCATAGGATGTTTGTTTACCCAAAATCCCAGGATTTCATCTGTGACTGTTCTCCCATCCACAGTGTGTGTGGATATGTGAGGACACAGTCCTCCACACTTCCTCCACATGAAAAGGAATGATGCTCTGAAATGTAAATATGAATTTGGTGTATCCTTACTGCTGCTGAACATTCACAGATAAATTGAACAGGAAAGTGATTATCTCCTCAATTTAACTACTAATTTGTGCTGCTACCCCTTTTCCCTTCAAAAGATGAAGCTGTGCTGGACTGCAGAACCTGTCCTTGGAGAGCAGAGTTTATTCATACGACACAGCATTTAACTCCCTCAGGATAATCCTACTGAAGCCAATTGCTTTACTCGAGTTAGACGCCCGTATTTGCACAACAAAGGGGTAGCAAAGACAAAGTACGATTTACAAATGAGGTCTCCCACTGCCACGGGCAAGTTAACTGATTAGGAAATGCAAATTTGTTGAGTGTAACTTCCAGGAGGGAAAGGAGCAGCTAAGTAGCATTAGCTACTTACTTAGTAAATAATTATCTAAAGCAGCTCAGACATTCCGCCCGGGGCTGAGGGTGAGGGATGTGTGTTAGGGTGAGTGCTGCCTTCCTGCAGCTCTGCTCTCAGCAGTGTGAACACCACACGCCCGGGTGCTGCTTAGCATCCTTCGGCCAGGTAAGGCAGTAAAACTCTGGTTTGTCAGATGTCTCGTCCAGGGATGGTAAGGCAGCATTTCTGATTGCTGGATAACACATGTAAATAAGAAAAGCAAATCACTCTGTAATCCTCTCTACCTCAGAGGGGAAAAAGACTCAAGATTAACCTTAATTTGTGCTGTGGTTTAGTCCAATATGTAGAGACTGATGATTCCTCTCCCACTTTGACCTCAAAAATTAAGGTGAGGCCACAGGGAGAGAGGAACTTCCTTCTCTCATCAGCAACCTGCATCTCTTTCAGCTGACTTACTTCTGGATTTAATGCTATTTAGATTACCAGGATGGCTCTGTCATCACCCCACATGCAGGGGCTGACGTGACAGAGCTCAGCAGCTCTGCAGCACACACAGACACTGATCAAAGCCTCTGCTGCTCTGATCAAAGGCCCGGGAGGAAGCAGCTAACAACCTGGCTTCCCCAAATTTATCTGGTATTAAATTGGCTGAATTCTGTGGTATTCAAGATTTTGGAAGAACACAGATCAGATGTAAGAGGCTGTTCCTCGATTTCTAAGATTTTACTCTTGCCTGTACTTTGCAATCCTCTAATTTATCTACTGTACCTTCAAGTGATTTGGGTTTTATTCATCACAGCTCAACCTTAACTCTGTAACACTTTTCTCTGTCATTATTTAATTTTTGGCATATATCATATATCCAGTTATGACACAGGACATTCCTTTTCTTTCAGGAAGGCCTTGAAATCATATTTATGAAAATATAATATGGTTTGGGATGCTGGGCTCATTATGCATATTTTTACACTAGGATTCACAAACGAGTGTTCAAGAATAAGAACTTGCCTGGTGCCTTTCCCTGGATGAGAAGGGGTGACATAATTTTGTCTACCAAGCTCATTATTCTTTAAAATTCTCACAAAAGAACAAATCTTCAACTGATTTTACAGTGAGTATAAACATCTTTTCCTCTGTGTTCTCTCAGCTTTACCCAGTACTTTGGGATTTCTGCACCTTGTGCTTATTTCTGTATCACACACTGGAGGCTGAGGCATCTCAGGACACAGGGAAATTGTGCTTTTCTTTCTTCTTTTTCCAGATGTCTTAGCTTCACAGCCTGGAAAAAGCATATTCCATTTGCATGCTTCTCTCTTCTCACACACAAAGTGCACACTTTTGTATTTAGCAGAGATTTGTTTCTTAAACCTCATTAAGCAGGGAATACTTTTACTAATCCAATTCAGCAAATTATAATTTTATCAGAACTGTCCTTTAGAAAGAGCTTTCAGAAATTGCTCTGCAACTCATCTGGAAAATGTGCACAGATAGAAGGATTTATTTTCCAAATAGAGAGCCTTAATCTCTCATTAAAAAACAAAACAAAACACCACCAAAAAAAAAAAAAGGCAAGAAAACCAAACAAAAAAAAAATACAGGACAACAGTTAGTGTTGCTAAAATTAGTATGTCTGTTTTCTATGCTATAGAAAAAAATCCAGCCTCTTACAAGAAATGACCTTTAGATGAAATCTCTCTTTGGGGCATGCATTGCCCTTACAGCTGTCAGTATTTAATGTACCTGACACTGGCATCAGCAGTGTGTGGGTGTCACACTGACAAACACACATGGGTACATTTCTTCTGCTCTCACAGCTCACAAAATCTCACCCTGCCTTTGCTGGCTGGATTTTTATAGCACAGGCTGCTGTGGGACCCAGGGGAGGTGGAAGTGATGGAACCACATCATCCTGAGCCCTCAGCCCACACTGTCTGTGCTTCATTTTTCTCAGCATGAAGTAAAACAGCACAAGATTTAATAAACTGGTTGAGATTTTATTATTTTGCACGGGTCTGACTTTGATGGAGATGTTGAAGTACCAACAGGCTAATTAATGATGATTAAACAGTAACAAATCATAGTGGATCCAGCCTGAGCAAACGGCAGCAGGAAGAATGCTGAGGTGGTAAGAATTAACAGATGATTAAAGATGCATTGGGCCACGCCTTAGTCATGGACTGAAAATGTCATTAAAAAAATCATCAAACCCTCTATAAATAACTCCATGATTATTTCTCAGGGAAATTGTCAGGTGTTGCAACGCTGCTCAATTGTTTATTTTCCTTCCTCAGCAGAACAAAGACTGAAATATTTACTAGATTATTTAAATGCTATTTTATAGACCAGTGTCTATAGAAAAAGTAATGTTTTCAGCATATGTAGCTCAGGGAATAGCAAGAAAATTTTAATCTGATGAAAAATGAACTACTTGCTACACAAGAAAACAATGAGCAAAAAAAGCACAAGGTCGGGTTCTAAAATGAAATAAAATACTGATCAAAATGGGGGATAACCGCTGCTTTTATCCTTATACAACCAAACCCAGAATTTAGCACAGGGTATTTGATTCTGCCATCAAAACATGACTTGATTCTTTGTATCTTACAGCACTAAAATAAATTACTTGGGGCTGTAGCCTCCCCTTGAAACCCAAGGTATACACAGCTCATTTGCACTGCCTTCTGCCTACTCAGCACAGCCACATCCATCAGATGATCATGTGCTCTGCAGGGTGAGCCACGTCCTTAATTGCCAAGGAGAAACACCGGCAGAGCTGCCCCCACAGAGCCATCCCTGCCTTCGACCAGCGCCCTGAGGGGCCGGCCCTGCGCTGGGGCAGCACCGCGCGGCTCGGGGGGATGGGGCAGCCGTGCCCAGCCTGCCCTGCCCAGGCAGAGAGCCCGGCAATGCTTTGGGCTGGAAGGGACTGCAGAGCCCATCCTGTTCCAGCCCCTGCCACGGGCAGGGACAGCTTCCCCTATCCCGGCTGCTCCAAACCCCGTCCGACCCGGCCNGGGCTGGCGGGAGCCGCGGCCCGGCCATGGCTGAGGCGTATTTCCCCGTGGGCCCCGGGCTGGGCATGGAGGAGAATTTCCTTTCGCTGGACGATATCCTGATGTCGCAGGAGAAGCTGCCGGGCCGCGCCGACAGCGCGCTGCCGCGCCTGGCCGTGTTGATGGGGCAGGGCGCCGGCAGCGCCGAGTCCGTCCCGGAGGTAACGGGGAGGGGACGCGGGACGCGGGGCTGTCGCTCTCGGGAGGGGACGCGGGACGCGGGACTGTCGCTCTCGGGAGGGATCGGGACACGGGACTGTCGCTCTCGGGNATGCTATTTTATAGACTAGTGTCTATAGAAAAAGTAATGTTTTCAGCATATGTAGCTCAGGGAATAGCAAGAAAATTTTAATCTGATGAAAAATGAACTACTTGCTACACAAGAAAACAATGAGCAAAAAAAGCACAAGGTCGGGTTCTAAAATGAAATAAAATACTGATCAAAATGGGGGATAACCGCTGCTTTTATCCTTATACAACCAAACCCAGAATTTAGCACAGGGTATTTGATTCTGCCATCAAAACATGACTTGATTCTTTGTATCTTACAGCACTAAAATAAATTACTTGGGGCTGTAGCCTCCCCTTGAAACCCAAGGTATACACAGCTCATTTGCACTGCCTTCTGCCTACTCAGCACAGCCACATCCATCAGATGATCATGTGCTCTGCAGGGTGAGCCACGTCCTTAATTGCCAAGGAGAAACACCGGCAGAGCTGCCCCCACAGAGCCATCCCTGCCTTCGACCAGCGCCCTGAGGGGCCGGCCCTGCGCTGGGGCAGCACCGCGCGGCTCGGGGGGCCGGGGCAGCCGTGCCCAGCCTGCCCTGCCCAGGCAGAGAGCCCGGGAATGCTTTGGGCTGGAAGGGACTGCAGAGCCCATCCTGTTCCAGCCCCTGCCACGGGCAGGGACAGCTTCCCCTATCCCGGCTGCTCCAAACCCCGTCCGACCCGGCCTTGGGCACCTGCAGGGATGGGGCAGCCACAGCTGCTCCGGGCAGCCTGTGCCAGGGCCTCGCCAGCCTCACAGCGAGGAATTCCCCGCAAAACCCAGTCCAGCCTGAGTCCATCCCCCTGTCCTGTCCTGATACAGCTCCGAGCCCCCTCTGAAACGCAGCTCGGGCTGGTGCGCGGGGGATGGACGGCACCGGCTGCGGAGACGCGGTGCCGACGCCAGTACCGATCCCGGTGCCAGTGCCAGACCACGATCTCCCCTCAGCGGGGCGGGCGCGGCGCATGCGCGGTGCCGCTGGCGGGCGGTGCCTCACGGGCTGGCGGGAGCCGCGGCCCGGCCATGGCTGAGGCGTATTTCCCCGTGGGCCCCGGGCTGGGCATGGAGGAGAATTTCCTTTCGCTGGACGATATCCTGATGTCGCAGGAGAAGCTGCCGGGCCGCGCCGACAGCGCGCTGCCGCGCCTGGCCGTGTTGATGGGGCAGGGCGCCGGCAGCGCCGAGTCCGTCCCGGAGGTAACGGGGAGGGGACGCGGGACGCGGGGCTGTCGCTCTCGGGAGGGGACGCGGGACGCGGGACTGTCGCTCTCGGGAGGGATCGGGACACGGGACTGTCGCTCTCGGGAGGGGTCGGGGCGCGGGGTCTCTGTCCCGGGGTCGCCGCCTCGCCCTCACCTCCTGTCGCGCCTCCCAGGCCCGGCCGCCCTCTCTTTATGGTCACTGCAAGGATGCTCTCCGCTACTTTCCCTAAAGTTATTTTTGCTTTTATTATATACACTTTGCCTGTTTTTTTTTTCTTTGTTCTTTTTCTCTTGCTGTTTCATCAGCTGAAAATTATTAAACCATAAAGCGTCAATAAAAAGTCCACTTTCTGAGTCTTGTGGTTATAAGGCCTCTAAAGTGTGTCTGGTTTATGCAACAGTCACAAAAGACTCTTCTGAAAACAAAACTGACTTTTTAAAATGCTGGATCTTCGTTAATAAAGTTCACTCTATGTCTTTGGGGCTGCTTCAGGTGTACTTTCATGGCAAGGATAACTTTTGGCTTCTCTTTTTCCCACAGGGATCAAAGCTGGAAATCCCCCTGTGGCTTGCTAAAGGGCTGAACGACAGCAAAAGGAGAATCATCTCTGTGGAACTGCCAAAGATTTACAAGGAAGCCTGGAGGACGGTGTTCAGTGCTGATGCCAATGTGGTTGATCTGCATAAAATGGGGCCCTACTACTATGGGTTTGGCTCACAGCTCCTGAATTTTGAGAATCCAGAGAATCCTGAGATAGCTCAGACTATCCTGCAGGCAAGTATCTGAGTCAGGTCTTGAAACTTAGATTTGCATTTTTCTGTCTTCATTTTGTTCCCAGCTCCTTAGCAGTCTTCAGGAAAAACATCCTGGTTTAATCCAGATGACTTCTGCTTTGAATATGGATGTCCCTCTTGGCAGCTGCACAGGCTGGTGCTGGAAGCCTCCACTGTGCATCCAGGAGTGTAATGTTAGCTTGGTGTTTCCACACTGTAAATATGGTATTTCATAAAATCCTGTGAAACAGGAGTAGATGAGGTGTAGGATTTTTTAGCCATATCTGTCTTTAAATCTCTCTAATGCTGAGACCTCACAATGCTCTGGGCAATCTCTTTCAGTACCTCACCAGCCTTACCTTAGGAGGTTTGCTCCAATGTCTGGACCAAAACTCCTTCACAGCAATACAAGCTCTGTTCTGTTTGTCTCATACACAGTAAATGCTGAGGACAGATTATTCTCTTCCTTCCTGCAGCAGTCCCAGTTCATTTGAAGTTTCTTTATGGGTCATGCTCCCTAACCTCTGACTGCCCTCAGTGTCCACTGCTGGTGCTTCTCCAGTGGATCTGCATGCACCACACTGTGCTCTGAACAGCAGTGCAGTCTCATGCTCAGGGCTTGTGCTGATGAAAACAAAAGGATTACTTTGTGAGTTTTGTGTGGCTGTGGTGCTCTTGGCTCCTCTTGGTGCAGCATCTGGTTTGTCACGATGCAGTCACACGGGTCTGTGTTTGGTTTGCAGTCCACAGTGAGATGGTACAGGTTGCATCTGCAAACAAATAAATTCCTGACTCTGTGCTATTTCTGCTTAATGTAAAACTTTCTGTTCGTCCAGAGTGAATGACATCCTATTGTTTTCACACCATCTTTCTAATTAGTCAGGATTGTAATGAATTAAGAGTTCTGCTCCCCGACATGTCTGTAGTCATCCCTTCTCCTTCTCCTGCATGTTGCTTGCTGATTAAATAAGCACAGCTCCTAGTCCTTTAGTAAGCTCATTAATTAACATCTCAAACAGTAGCTGGTTCCACAGAGACCCAGTGGAACTCCACTCAGTGCGTTCTTCCCTCCTGACAGGAGCTGTGGATGATGCCTGTCTCTCCTGACCATCTTTGGGTGGTCTGGCTACATCTTCCAGGAATGCCCCCTGACAGATACCCCTCTGCTGCTCTCCCTGCCTGTGCAAGGCCTGGCACCCTGCCCTAGCACAAAACCAGGCTGGGCTCTGGGAGTTTGTTCTTGGCAAGTCCATGATGGCTGTGATTCTTTTATTATCTTGCAGAAGTTTCTGTATTGCTTCTTTGTTCCAGTATGCTTCCAGGAATTGATGCTGATGGATTTATAATTCCCTGGCTCTTCCCTTCTCCCTCTCCATCCCCCCTTTCTCTTTTAAAAGATAGATGTCATCTTCGTCTGTTTCCGGACTTCAGCCTTCTTGAGCTTTTAAACATAACCACTAACAGCTCTGAGATCTCTTCAGCCAGGTCTCTAAGTGGGCTGGGATGATTTTTATTGCAATTTTTTTCCTTTCTCTGTGCTTTACATTAAGGCTGATGCAGAGAGGCTTTAAAGTGCTGCTGCTTTCTTGGTGTTGTCCACTGAACATGTGCTTTGTGCATTTAGGAGGTGCCCACTCCTTTCCTTGTCTGTTCTTTTTCTGCTAATGGACATCTTAGGGAAAAAAAGCCACAATAGAATTCATTACTTATTGACAGAAAAATCAAAGCATGCCAGGTTTGATTTCTCTTTTAAAAAGCAAACAAGAGGGGAGTTGTGCTGACTTAAAAACCTATAAGTTTATCCTTATTTAACCTATTACTTTATCCTATAAGTTCTGGCGATTCTAAAATCAACTTCTGCAGTAACAAAGCACAGTTTTCAAAGAGTTCTGACCCCTTTATTTTCCAGTTCCCAAAAGCAAAGATAGAGAGGAAAATAAAACGCTTTAAATATGTCTTGTTGCTTAGCTTTTCAGAATGCTATTTATAAGTTGCAGACTGGTTTGGTTTTTCACCTTTTTCATGGTTAAGTGTTTTTCTAGCATGCTGAATGGTTTTCAGCAGCACTTTGGCTTAACTTCCAGGACATTCACAACCTGCAGCTTGTACGTTCCTGTGGCATGAGATTCATTCCTCCTGCTCTGAAGCAACGATTGCTTGAGAAGTGAGACAGAGTAGATCATAATTGTGTTGTATCCTGTGGTCTCCTCAAGCCTGTTGTGAGGAAGCAGCCAAAATCCAATTCTGTGTTTGCTTCCCATCCAGTATCAGGTATTTGATGTCCCAGCTCAGGCACAAAGTGGTTTTGTCTTTGTAGCAAGCCTTAAGTGCTGTGCTAGTTGCAGACCCTTGGCTTGCTGTAAACCTTTGGCTTTTCACTTTTGAAAGCTCAGGCCTCCAGGTCTGAGCTGGAGTGGCTCTGTGCTTGCTGTCAGTGACTCTTTGTTCCCTTCAGACGTTCATCGCCCGTTTCCGCCGCATCATGGACTCCTCTCAGAACGCCTACAACGAGGACACGTCCGCGCTGGTGGCGCGGCTGGATGAGCTCGAACGGGCTCTCTTTCAAGTGGGCCAGAAAGGGCTGAATGACTTCCAGTGCTGGGAAAAGGGACAGGCTTCTCAAATCACAGCTTCCAGCCTGGTGCAGAACTATGGGAAAAGAAAGCTCACAGAAGTGGATGCTTAAAAGCCTGAAGAACACGAAGTTACAGCGGAGGATACGGATTTACAGCCTGTTGTAGAAGAGAAAAATCAATCAATTTAGGGAAGGACAGGCTCCCTGTCCACTAATGGGAATTCTTCTCTGTAACAGCTTTGGGTGAAACTAATGAAAATTTTAAAGGCAGAGGGCAAGGGTATAAAAACTATATCACACCACTGAACAGCCAGCCTTATGGCTTACTCATAGCACTCCTGAGGAGCTGCAGCTAAAGTGTTTGCTAGGTGGCTGAAAGGCTATAAGAGGATTTCTAAAAGGGTAATAAATACTAATTATTGCTCCAAATTGATATTTACAATACCAGATCTGGACAGAAATGTAAATTATGTATTTCATCTTGTCCTTCCCATCCCAACCTCCTGGAAACAACTGTTGTTTTTATGAACAGCTGTTTCCAGGTTCCGTGTTCTTTAGAGAGCTCCAGTGATGTGGAAAAAATGTGATACAGCATTACTTTTTTTTCATTTCTTATACACTGAGGTGGAACAGGTGCTCTCTGTGAGGCAGGAATGTTTTTCTTTGCTGACTCCTGTACACAGTACCAATGCCCTGGAGAGAAATACCTCCTCAAACCCACACAGCAAGTGGCTGCACAGGTCTCGTGCTGCCTTGTCCTCTCTCTCCCTTTTTGGCCCTTGTGACCTTGGTGCTGTGCAGTAAAGTGTTCTTGTTTGATGCCTGTGACTTTTGTGCTGGATTTGTTTCTCTGATGGGTGTTCTGCAGAGGAGGAAACAGAAGGCAGCAAAGAGTAAAGTCTGGAACGGATCAAAAGCAGAAACTTCAATGGAAACTGCCCCATTATCAACCTTTGTGATATTTGTTCCTCCATGAGAAATTTGTCTGATTTCTAAATTTGGTTAGTAGAAGAGATAGAACAAATGAACTGAGTTTCCTTCCTTCTGATCCATCCAAATGAATCTAGGAATATGATCCTGGTAAATGTCATCCTTGCCAGTAGGAGTGACTGGATTTGGGAGTTTTTAAACAGCCCAGTGGTTATCATCCCATGTGGATGCCCTTAAACCTAGATCATCTCAAGTCCCATTAGGCTGGAGACAGAAGCCATGGTTATCTCTCTAGGGCTTATTTCCTGCAGTCATCAGGATGGCTGTCCTTTGGGAGCAGTATTAGACACCTTACAGGTGCTTCTGCACCTCTGTAGGAGAACCTGAGCAGAGGAGCTGGATCCTGGTGCTGCTGAGCACTTCCACATCTGTGGGAATCCCTGGGAGGTGACAGCAAGATCCAAGCCTCAGAGGAGCTGTTACTGCACTTGCAGATGCACCTGGATATTGGATACTTTAGACAAGAGCACAAAGGGCCATTCCTTGGCCAGAGATGTTCAGGCTCAGCCTGTGGAGGTGGTGAGAGGGGACAGTGTTGTGCCTTCACAGCTTTCCTGGTGCCTCCCCCTCAGCTGCACAGGGCCAGCTGCCCTGCCACAGGAGACTACTTGGAAGCTTTCCTGACAAAGTATTTGAAGTATGTGCAGGGTGAAATGCTGCTGCTCTTAATGACTTAATGGCACATAATGGCTTATGCATTTGGCAGTTGTCCATTTCTGGATTTTTATCCTGAATAAATGTTTTGTGAGGGAATGCCTGTAATGTGAAAAGTCTGTTGTTAATTGCGCCGCAGCAGAAAAATCAAATGGGAAAGTCCAGGTCTCTACAAAAGTGTGGCCAGGATAGATAATCCCTCTGCTCTTACAGATAAAGTGGTCAGGAGCAAACTTGTACAGTTGTACCAGTGTAGAAATAGTACCTGTCTGACTTAGCCCAGGTGAGGTCTGGCAGCTTGTACAGGTTGTGGCAGAGACCCTGCCCGCCAATCAATAACCTATTGCTTTAATGAATTGCATTTTTAGGAACATGAGATGGGTAGAGATGACTCTGTGTTACCTCAGCTTTGTTGTAGTGGTGGTGGGAGGTGGGAATTGGCTGTCTCTATCCAGATCCTGCTGCTCCAGGCACTGTGGCAAACACTTTGTGTACTGTGGCAGAGCTGTGATCAGTGCTGCAAGGGGAGCAAGTTGAAGCCCATCTGTGACAAGAAGCATCTTTCAATTGGAAATATTATTTTACTGAGATGTTGGCTTTGGGATGTAGCTGGTTTATAACAAAAATCATGAGTTTCATCAATTTCTGGACTGGTTTTGGTGACTATCCAAGCTAATTTTCCTGCATTTGTAAGAACATTTTTCTTCTCTACTGCTGTATGCAAAATCCAAGCAGAAGGTTGCTCACTTGCCAACATTTTGTGCAACACCCTTCAGAGTATGGAGAAAAGAAATCCCTGAAGTAGTCTTCAATGTCACTGGCTTTATGTAAGAAGGCAATGCCACTTCTAGTAACCACAAGTTTAAGACCCTTAAAAAAATCTGATCCTGTAATTTTAAATTACAGTATTGGTTAATTTTTTTTCTGTCCAGAATAGTGCCCTTTTCCTTTTTGTGAACACAGCTGTCCTTTTCCATAGCACTGCAGCAAGCTTTAAGTTAGAGGAGTTTGAACTTGGGTGTTTTCAGAATGGTACAGTAAATCTTCATTACAGAACTACCTGGGAAAGGTCTGAAAATGACTTTTAAGTTTTATTTTTCCCATATCCTTCAGCCTTTAAATTGAAGGACTTCTGATGTTTATGACAAATCAGTCCATATACACATTTTACAGCATTGCCACAAATGTTTTCATTGCAATCAAGTGAAAAAATAGGCAAAATTTGAGCAGCAACCAGGAGGAGCAACAGCAAGAAGCGTTCTGGGAACTAACATACTCTAAGACCAAGTATTTTTATGAGAGACACAGTGGAACCTGGCTGAGTTAAGAGGACAAGCTGTTCTGATCTTCAGCCAGTGATTTTCTACCAGTTTTTGGGTAACCAGCTACAACAAAAGCTTCATTCAAAATTTTAATTGAAATCTGGGTTTGGTAGTTTGCACTACCTTGTCCTAGAATACACGAGGAGTGGATGTGATGGTTGGCAATGAAAATGAAGGATTACTGACTGCTGCAGAAGGAGGGAAGTGGTGGGAAAGCTGTGCAATCCAAAACCCTTCTGCCAGGGAGAAATTTGCCATCCTATGGGCCCTGACCACGGTGGTAAAAAAGAACCCAGAGGGGGCTTGAGACAAGGAATGAAAACAAGAAGGAAGAGGAGACAGTGAGCTTCCACCTCCCCTGGGCACACTGAGCCTGCTGGATGGGCTTTGTTTCCCAGTGGAAATTGCTCTGGGGAGCCTCTTCCCTGAGGGCTGGCCAGGCTCTGCTGCACAGGGGCCAGGCTTGCTGGGAGCCCCCAGAGCCAGCTCCTTGCTCTGCTCTGGGGAGCAGGACAGCACCAAGAGCACTGTGCTGTTTGCCAGAACACTCCTCAGCTGCTGTGGAAAATTACAAGGGACACAGCCCCAAAAAGCCAAAGCATTTGTTCTGGTTTCCCAAACACTTCATTAATGTCATTGACAATACCAGCAGGTTCCTCAGATTAGCGTGCTTCTATTTTTGAAGAGTTATTCCTCATGGCAGGCTGCCAGGCAGTGCCAGCAGCCTCAGTATCCTTTCTGTCAGGATTGGCAGGGCACACTGGTCCATTGCCTTTCATTAGCCTTTGTGAGGATTTACAGCTGCAGCTCTTTGCACTGCTCCCCCCCACCTTGGGGAAAATGCACCTTCTTTGGGATTCCCAGCTGGACTGTTCATCTGTTGTAGGAAAAAGCTACTTTGCTGCTGCTGGGTCGAGGCAACACGCAGGCAGAAGATGGGTTGAGCAGGGTTTGGGGGTGAGGAGCATTGAGGGACACAGAATAAGGGATCCCAGTTTGCCTGCAGATGAGCTTGAGAAACTGGAACCCTAAAGACAATCCCAAACTCACCCTCCTTGGATTTCTGTGTCTAGCAATGGGCAGTGGTAAGGAGATGTCTCCTGAGGGCCACAATGGTGCTGTTCCATTTTTGTGGTGATGCTGTGATACAGAAAAAAGGTGGCAGAAATCAAATGGAGGTTGAAAACTGGACTTTCAGCTTGTGTGGCTTGTAGGACAGGGCTTGTTCCTAGCTATCCTGTTGGTCCCTTGAGGACCCTGGGTTCTCCCCAGGGAAAGCAGAGGAGGATTGTGACAAACCCTTGCTGAACATAAAATCAGTTTTTCCCCTGACTTCAGACCAAGAAGCTGCCAAATGCTTAGGATGTAGTGTGATGCTTTTTTCCCTCAGGCATTAGAGCAAAAGTGGAGTGAGGAGGTGGCTGTGGGACTTGGCAGCGATGCACATGGGAGGAAGCAGTGAAGAGATGCAGTAATCAAAGTACAATCAAAGCAGCCCTCACATGTGCTTATTTCCCTTGCTGTGGGACCATCCTGGGCAGGGTGTCTCTATCTTTGCAGACAGGCTCCCATCACAGCAAGGATTTAAGATGAGTTTCTTGCCCTCACCTCACAAATACATGATTTGCAAGTTTTTGGCTGTTTAGTTGACATCCTGCAGCCCCTTTCCCAAGTGCTCTTTGTGTCCATGGGTGGCTGAATGACCATTTCTCTACTGGGGTGAGGGAACAAGCCACACACAGGCTCTGGGCAGCCCTAACAAACCAATTGTAGGAGTCACACCCTTTGCAAAGGCTTCCAGAGAAAAGTCCTCCTTCTCCTCAGCTGTGCTGGTGGAGACCCAAGGAGTGCTGATAGAGGAGAGCCAAGCCTCCTGGGCAGGGCTGTGCTCTACTCATGTATTACTGCCCTGTGCATTTGGGGTTACTCCAAGTTTGCACCATATCAGCAGGGTTTATTGCAGTCGTGGTGGATTTACTGAGCTCTGCCTGGAGGCTGAGCTGTTGTTTTTCCTTTCAGTTTGGGCTCTCAGGTGCACAAATGCAGCTCTGGCTGCCTGGCTCAGTCTGTCCCTGCTGATGCAGGCGGAATGGGGTGAACAGATCACGGCCTCCCTGGATGGCCAGGCTCTGCTCACCCAGCACTGCTCTGGATTCACACAGCATCCTCCAAGTGAGCCCTCCCCGGGCGTGCTGTGACATTTAACTGAGTGGTCCCACCCTCATCTCTGGAGCTCTGCTGTGTCCTGGCTGCATCCAGCACCCTGGGGCTTCAGCTGAGTCAACAGGGCAGGAAAAAGGCTCTAGGAAAAGAAAATCACTGCAAATCAGGCCTTGGGAACAGCATCTGCTTTATGGCAGAGGCCGATTTAATCTCCTTAGCAATCGCCTCAATTGTAGAATCAGCAGGATGCTAATTAATTGAGAGGTGCTCAGCGACAGCCACTGAGATCCCTCCTGGCTGTAAGTGGAAGCCTTTTGGGTTTGGCATTTGTGCTGGCTGCTCTCCTAGCAAGAGGGCCTGCCTTGGAGCTAAAGCCCTGCGTGGGTGTCTGACACCAATCACCTCGGGCTGCCTGTCCCTCTGTGCTGGCCGTGCCCGGGGCTGGGGTGCCCACACACCCCTGAGATGATGCCACGGCTGTCAGGAAGCGCTGCCCTGGCCTCCCACTCCTGGCTCTTGGCCCAGGGAGCCAGCAGAGAGGGGTGGCTGCAATCCATGAAACGACTCACCCTGCCTTCCTCTGGCCCTTCCAGCCTGGAGCCAGCCCCTCACCTCCACCCTGAAAGCCCACAAGCTGATTAAGCCCAGCACGTTAATTGGCTGTGACAGCTCATTTTGTTATCTTGCACTTTGTTATTGATGGGGTGCGTGTGACTGGATTCGCAGCAAAGGTCAGTGCCAGGATGGGCCAGAGCCCCTCGTTTGGTGCACCCCAGCACGTGGGAGGGGGCTCCAGGAGCCCTGCCAGGATCAGCTGTAGAGCAGCAGCACGGTGACACAGCCAGCAGCCACCTCAGGGGGCATTTAACCCCGGGATGTGCAACAGCCTGACTCAGGAGCACATGGACACTCCAAGAGAAGTGGGTTTGGGTGGGTATCTGGCACCCACTGGTGCAAACCACTCTTTCCAGGCCTGGGTGATACAAAGATTGGATTTAAAGCCCCTGAGGTGGGAAGATGCAAAGGCCAGGGCAGCAGCTGGTATCCAGCTCTCCACAAACCAGTTTGGGGACTTCATCTTGCTTTTGTCTTAGACTTCTACAGGGCTAAAAAGGGAAGGACAGGATGAGTGTGCAGAGAGGTGGAGAGCTGAGGGAGGGAGGTTTGTGGTTGTCCAGTGAGCCAAGAGCTGTGGGAGGAAGAGATGAAGACCTGCCTCAGAAGTGAGAGAGGTTGGTGTTTCAGAGTCAGCGTGCTCTCCTGGGACAGCAGTGACACACCTTTGGCCAGCCCTCTGCCCCTCTCCCAGCATCTGCCACGTCCATGGCCCAAATGCAGCATAGCAAGAGAGTGCATTAGTGAGAAGTGGGATGAAATCGTTAGGATTGATGGACCAGAGCTAGAGGTATTGATCAGCTAAGGGCCAAGGAGAAGGTCAGGGGCAGAGCTGGTGGGGTGCAAGGCAAGGGGAGCTGGGTGTTGGGCTGCTCTTGAGAGGGCTTTCTTGACCATCAAGGAGGAGGGACTGCAGGTGGCTGCAGCTGGTGGGGACTGGGGAGCTGTGGAAACTCTGAGAACAGAAGTTGAGTGTTCCAAATCCATACCCTCCCCCTAAAGCATCACAGCAGCTTGCAGCTAGAGAGGTCAGCCCTTGGAAATTGCATTATTCCATCCTCCAAGGGAAGGTAAGAGTGGGCAACTTTGCTGTGTTGTGACAGGTGCTGTGCAGTTGAAAATGCTGATTAATGCTGCCTTTGAGAATGTGCCAGTCTCTGGCCTCCAAGGAGAGAGCCCCTGCTGTGTCTGCTCTGTCTCACTCCTATCAACCTGCTAAACACACACATGCCTCACTCTGAGCACCCGCCTTGGCTCTGCTGACAGGTATTTATTTAAACCTGGCTTGGCTTTGAAAAAAGGCCGTGGCAGGAGCAGCACAGTGGGCCTGGGCAGTGCTGCTGCTGGCTCCTGTGGCTGGGAGGAGGCAGGAGGGGATGGAGGGGCCTGCTCTGGACACATGGGCAGAGAATTCTCCCTCTGGAAGAGGAGTCTCCTGGTAGTGGGTGGCTCTCCAGGCCCACAAAGCAAATGCCTAAACTGAGGTCAGAGTTGAGCAGCTTCATTGCAAGGAGAAGGAGCTGAAGGCAGCACACTGCTGCACACACACTGCAGGCCCAGTGCTCCAGAGCCAGGTGCCTTCCTCTGGAAATCAACTTTACTCTGACATGCTCAGCCATCCAGTGCAGCTGATGGACCCAGACCTTCAGTTGCAGGCAGAGGTTCCTGTGCAGAGGCAGCTCTGGAAATCTGGAAATGGCTGAGGGCAAAGTCCCCAGGGCTGCCTTGTTCCTGGCCCCAGTGCAGCTGAGCCATGGGAATTTTTCTTGGCTGGTNTTTTTTTTTTTTTTTCCTGGCTTTTGGACAAAATCATCCCATTGCCCTGAGGCAGAGGGGCTGTGAGCACTGTGAGGAACAGGGCTCAGAGGAGCAGCCATCCTGCAGAACTGGTGGGCAGCTTGAGCAGCAAAACAGCGAGGGGACTCAGGGTCTGAATGAACAGAGAAACCTGAATGGGGCCCAGCCCTGTTAGAGGGACACAGGAGAACATCTCGTTAGGGCAGAGCTCACAGCCAGGATGGAAAATTACTGGTAGCCCTGTGTTTGGAGGGCGGGAGGCAGCCGGGGGGGACGGGCAGCTGGCCAGCCCCAGCACATGCTTTGTGGGGCACACAGGGCACAGCACAGCTCTGCCCTGGGCCAGGTCATGGAGCCTCTGCTCCCATCCTGGGCCCGGGGGCTGTGTTGCAGGGAGAGGATGCTGAGCTCCCTGCAGGATTTTACCTTCCCAGGCAGCTTCAGTGGAGTGTGTGGTGTCAGGATGAGGAGCAGCAGGGCTGGCTGCTGCCTGTCCCTGTCCCTGCCCACAGCCCTGAGCTCATGCACAGGCAGTGCCACAGTGCCTTGTTCTGCATGAAGCCCTGCAGTTCTGGGGCCACCAACCCCTCCTGGCACCAATCTGGGACCTCTGGGCAGGGTTTGAGGCATCTCTTTTGGAGCACCCAAGATCTAATTGCCCTGCTGTCATTCTGGCTCTGATTATTTTGGAACCAGCAAGGTGTGGGCCTTTTGCTGCCCTGTGGATGTAAGGCTGGGGCAGATTGTGCCTGCCCTAGGGGTGGGATGTCCAGCCAAGGTGGGATGCAGGATGGGGCCCATCACCAACAGCTGGTACTCCAGTGCTGCTGCCTCAAGCCCAAGACACCCCTTAACTATGGTCAAGGCTCTAGCATGTGGGATGCCATGCCCATGGAGCAGCTTTACCTGGAAGACACCTCTCCCTCAGCACCAGCACATCCCCACAGCCACCAAAGTCACACTCTCCCTGCTTTGTGTGCACTGCTGGATTCTGGGAAATGGCTCCTGAGCATTTTTGAAAATAGGTCTTTGGGATATGTCTCACCAACTGCTTATTCTCGTTTCTTCCTCTTGAATAGCTTGATTGAAACAACCCATCCAAAGTCCAGGGCTGAGCAAAGAAGAACCAGCAGCCACTGGCTCCAAACAATGTTTTTATTTAAGGGCAAGAATAAAAACATCACACTCACGCACAAAGGAGGCTAAATTTAGCTGTGACTCCTCTGCACATCGTCACTGGACTGCCTGTGCCTCGATCCCCACGAAGCCTTCGATACGGGCACATCGATCCTGCTGGTCCCTGCACTGCAGCACATCTGCCCCAGGCTGCTTCTCCTCCTGCCCCCAAATCAGCCCTGTGTGCAGCACAGGATGCAGCCTGGAGCTGTGGACGTGTGTCAAACCCTGCCCTGCCTCGGGGCTTGGATTCAGGCCTCTGCTTCCCACCTCTACACCTCTACTTCCCACCTCTCTTCTCACCTCTACATTCCTCTCTGTGCTCTGTCCACCACCAGCTGCCCACCACGGGATGGGCCCTTGTGGCACTGCCAGCACTGGCTGCCACTGTGAGAAGGGTGGCCAAGGGGTGCAGAGCTGCCTGCAAGAGGGTTAGAGGTCCCAGCTCACCTCTGCCAGGTTGAGATGGCACCATTGCAACAGGAATTTTGGGGGGGAGCAGGGTCATGCTGGAGCATTTTTGTTGGAGTTTTATGGTCTCTGCCTTTTCCATGAAATCTTTCCAGGTTTCTTCCAGAGACAGGGAAAACGAAAGGTCCCAGGGCCTCTAGTCCTGCCACCTCCCTCTTGCCACCAGTGGCATCCATGGGTTCAGCAGTTCTGGCCCCCTCTGCCTCTCTACTTGAAGGTGTGACTGCTTAGGAGAAGATAAATACCAAGCATGAAAAATAATTTATTCCCATAGAAACCCCTGGCAACTGAAGGAGAAGGAGGAGGAGCAGGAGGAGGGGGAGGAGGAGGGGGAGGAGGAGGAGGTGGTTTAAATCTGTGCAAGGTCAGGAAGATCAGAACCAACACTGTCTCATCCCTGACCAGCTCAGAGAAAACCCCTTGGCTGCTGGACCCACAGAAGAGAGGGAAAAGCAGCACTGAAGGCAGGGAAGATCTGATCCCATTGAAGGGCTAGGTGAGGGACTGGCTCCTAGTTGAGGGATTTAAGAGTCCCTGAGCTCCCTGACATCATGGGCTTTTCCTCTCTTTGAGGTGAAAAGGCAAATGCAGCCTGGATGCAGAACTCGTGGTGACTCAGCGGGAGAGGTTGAAATCAGCTGAAATCTGGTTGCCATCCAAAAAGCCTGGGACAAGCTGTTAAAATTGATGTACCAAGGATGAATGTCAGTATGAGCAGACACTTCTCCAGCCCCTCAGCAGCTGTTTGTAGGATGACTGCCTGTGGCTGCTCTCAGGGCACCCCATGGCCCAGCAGGCAAAGGTGCCCTGAAGCAGAGGGGTCTGTTGGCCACTGTGGCTGGCTGAGGGGCAATGAGACTGAGCTCTGATTCAACCCAGGTGCTGAGGAACCAAGCCCATTGAGAGGAGGTGATGGGGTCCTCAGGAGCTCCCCATGTTTTGATAAGGGCCAGTTTTGAATGGTGTGTCCTGTGCAGTTCCCTCAGGCAGCATGGGAGTGGAGGTTGTTACATCCCTAGCTGTGGGGAAAAAGTCAGTTAAAGTGATATCAAAGAAGTACAGAGGAAGGAACAGTGGCAGGATGGGCTTGTCCAGCTTGGGGACAAGCAGGATTCAACCCTTGCTCTGGGGCAGGCCAAGGCCCTCTGTTCTCAATGTCCCAAGTGTCCCAATTCAGGAGAACTCAAGTGATTCACAACCTCCTGCTCTGCCCCAAACAGCTGCCACCTTACATCTTCAGCATCAGCGTGTGTGGGATCATCATGACCCCAGTAACAACCTCCACTCCTGGATGATCCTTCTTGACTGTCACGATCCCCATTCCCCCACTTGCCCAGACCATTATGGCCCTGCTGTGGGGACCTTCATTGCACAGTTCCTTCCTGGAACCACCTGTCAGCCTTGATCGGGACCATCCTCTGCCCAGGGGAACCTGCATTCCCATGCCCCAGAGGACCCTCAGGTCCCTTATCATCCATGGTTTTGTTCCTGGATACTCCCAAGCCCTCTGTCCTTCATGGCCCCACTCTCCAGGACTCCCTACGTCCCTTGACCACCAATGGCTGTGTTCCAGGTATCACTGTTGTGCACAGTTCCCCTCTTGTCCCAGATCCTCCCCGAGCACCTTGATTATCACCTTGCCTGCTCTCAGGGACACCCAGACCCCTCGTGCCTGGTCCATACCTGGGCTCCCACCGTCGCCTGCTTCTGGGACTCCAGGACCACAGGGACCTGTTGGACCTATTGGCCATCACAGTCCCAGTCTGGGACCGAAATGGTTCCCTGCAGGGTGATGTGTGCCCTCGGCAGCCTCCGTCCCCCGTGCAACCCCCCGCAGCCCCCAGCGCTCCACGCTCCGCGTAACCCCCGCAGTCTCCTTCTCCCGTTCGCTCCCGCCTCCTCAGCCCCGTTGTTCTCCTGGTGCCCCCGTTCCCGATCCCGGTCCCGTCCCTCCCCTCCGGCCCCGGCGAGGGGAGGAGGATCCGGCCGGCGGGGCCGTGCCCAGCCCAGCCCCTGCGCCGCCCCGCGNNGCCGCCGCCGCCCCTCGCAGCCCGCCCCGCCCGCCGGGACCCGCCGCCCCGGCATGAAGGTGCTCCGGCACAAGATCGAGCTCCTGACAGGTACGGCCCGGCCGCCCGTGCCGGGAACGGGGCTGCGAACCGAGGAGGGGCGATGGGGCCGGGGTGGCGAGAGCCTGCAGCCGCCGCCGAGGAGATGGAGCTGCCCCCACCCCCGCCTGCCTTTGCTCCCGCAGGTGCGGGTGCCGGGGTCGGGTCTTTTTCGGGGTCCGGAGGTGATGCCTTTGCTGCAGCGGGGAAAGCCCAGCCCGGGGGTGCTGGGGAAGGGGGAACGGAGTCGGCAGCTCCTGGCAAAGGGGGCGGCCAGCAGACAGCAGGACGGCGCCCGGCGGATCGCTGGAGCATCCCTGCGGTGCCCCCCTGCTCTCAGCCAGCCTCCCCTGGGAGTCTCCCCGCTGCCCCGACGAATGCGCTGGGCTGGGAAGGAGGCTGCTCTTAGCAACAGCCACTGCGAGACAGCCTGAGCCCCCACAAAGCCCCGCTGCCGCCACCGCCACCCCCAGACCCTGCGCTGCTCAGCCCATGCATCAGTGGCACCGTGTCCCCCGGCCTGGCGGCTCCCCCGGTGTGGCTGCCCGGTCCTGCACCCCTCAGCTGGACCACACTGCTAGGCTGGTTTGTGGGGCTGCTGGGGTGCAGACCTGTGTCCCTCGCGGGTTCAGAGAAAGCCGTGGGTGTTCCTCCTGNCCTGCTTCTGGGACTCCAGGACCACAGGGACCTGTTGGACCTATTGGCCATCACAGTCCCAGTCTGGGACCGAAATGGTTCCCTGCAGGGTGATGTGTGCCCTCGGCAGCCTCCGTCCCCCGTGCAACCCCCCGCAGCCCCCAGCGCTCCACGCTCCGCGTAACCCCCGCAGTCTCCATCTCCCGTTCGCTCCCGCCTCCTCAGCCCCGTTGTTCTCCTGGTGCCCCCGTTCCCGATCCCGGTCCCGTCCCTCCCCTCCGGCCCCGGCGAGGGGAGGAGGATCCGGCCGGCGGGGCCGTGCCCAGCCCAGCCCCTGCGCCGCCCCGCG
>WBNO01025885.1:1603227-1824852 GCA_013400575.1 Peucedramus taeniatus | reverse complement strand
GGCGCCCGGCGGATCGCTGGAGCATCCCTGCGGTGCCCCCCTGCTCTCAGCCAGCCTCCCCTGGGAGTCTCCCCGCTGCCCCGACGAATGCGCTGGGCTGGGAAGGAGGCTGCTCTTAGCAACAGCCACTGCGAGACAGCCTGAGCCCCCACAAAGCCCCGCTGCCGCCACCGCCACCCCCAGACCCTGCGCTGCTCAGCCCATGCATCAGTGGCACCGTGTCCCCCGGCCTGGCGGCTCCCCCGGTGTGGCTGCCCGGTCCTGCACCCCTCAGCTGGACCACACTGCTAGGCTGGTTTGTGGGGGCTGCTGGGGTGCAGACCTGTGTCCCTCGCGGGTTCAGAGAAAGCCGTGGGTGTTCCTCCTGCACCGGTGGAGCAGGATGTGACCCAGACTGTCACACTGGGGTTTTCCTTCACCCCATCGGTCCTGCTGGGGGGGCAATGCTGTGGGTACACAGCCGTGGCTCAGACTGAGCTGCAAGTTCCCTTCCTCCCTCTCCCAGCCTCACTGAAGGCTGCCTTGGCTTCACTGCCTGGCAGGGGCCAGCCCTCACTCCTCCCAATTTGTCTGCCTGTTTGTTGCACACTGCTCAGTCAGCCCGAGGTATCCGTGCCAACATCCTGTGGGCACCACATCTGTGCCAGGGCAGCACGCAGGTATCAGAGTGGGGACTCCTGTGAGACTGAGGCAACATCTGAGGGATCCCTGCCCTGTGACCAAACACGCTCCCAAGTGTGAAATGGAGCTCACAGCCTTGTTGTGATCATGATATAATAAAAACAATAACAATAACAATAACAATAACAATAATAATAATAATAATAATAATAATGCAGTTAGCCAGCAGTGGGCTACAGATCCCTGGGGAAGGTAAGCCAGTGTGGCTGTTCCTGTTCCCATCTATACACACAGTGCCAGGGCCCTGGTGGGGCAGAGTATGAGTCCCAGACAGAGCACTTATGTCCTGCTGGGTTTGGAACTGATTGGGAATTAGGGAAGAGACTTGTCCTGGCTGTGCTGAGGAAACTGTGGCAGCACACTGGGAAGGCAGAGTGGGAGCAGAGATGGGTGTGTTTGGGGAATGGGTGCTTGTTGGGGAGCATTGGGGTGAGCTGCAAGGAAAAGGGCTCATTGCTGGGCACATTACCCTGGCATAAGATGGGAGCCAAGTTATTTTGGCTAGGAAACCTGGACCTGTGGCTTCCTCACCAGCCCTCCACAGCAACAGTGGCCCAGTGGGGCTGGGTGAGACTGCCCACAGCCCCACAGCTACGCTGCCAAGGAGGATGAGGGCTCCTGTGGGTGTTGTGGGATGCAGAGCACCCAGGGAAGGTGGCAGCATGGCTGTGACCCTGCTTACTGATCCCTGACTTACTGATCCCTCCTCTGTTCCCACACTCAGCACCACTTTAGGAGACTGTACACCCCGTGCTGGGGATGCTGTTGGGGCAGGGCTCTGCCACGTCCCCCCTGAGCCAGCTTTCCCCCCACCACGCAAACAAGGTCACGGGGCCTTTCCTCATGGCTCAGCCACCCTCCCTCCCTCCCATATTAGCTGCAGGCTGTAATTAATAAAGGCATTCACCATACACTAAGTGCTGTTCCCAGCCACCCTGGGGCCGTGGCCACACGGTGGGTTGGTGTGCTCAGCGTGGGACGCTCCTGCTCTCCTCCAGACCCAGCTATTGGTGAGGCTGGTTTTTCTCCTGTTTTTTCCCCTGGGGTAGTGGGGTTGCTCGGTTGGTGGCTCTGCAGGCTGTGTTGGCTGGGCTGTGCTGGTGGGCTGCGGGCCAGGGCTGTCCCTGTGCACAGAGCCATCTCCTCAGCAGCACAGCCCAGCCTGGAGCAGTGTGCCCCTCACTTGTGCCTCTCCATGGGGCTGATGGCACCTCTCGATGTTCTCCAGCCTGCTGGGACCCTCTGGGCAGGGGGTGACATGGAAACTCCTGGTGCTGGGTGCCCTGGGAATCCCGAGAGGCTTTGCAGTGGTGTTTCTCCCTCCAAAAGTCCAGGATTGTTGGATGGCTCCCAAGGAGCAAGGCAGAGTGCCGTGTCTGCAGGAAGCAGGCAGGTGGCACAGCCTGCTTGAGTTTTGAATGGAAAACCCGGTCGGAGGAGCAAAACCCGACTTTGGAGGGCAGTTTATCACCAGCTCCTGTATTCCTGCTGGCTTTGCAAAATCTGTGGCATTTCTTGGCTTTCCCACATCGTCAGCCTGGACTGACCTAGGTTTGGAGGTGGACAAAGGGTGATGCAGGCTCGGCCGAGGCTGTGTGGATGGAGTGGGTCTGTGTTTGCTGCTGTGCTCATACAGCCCAGAGCATCCCCCTTATGTGCAGGGAGATTGCACAGGGGGGAGACAGCTGGGGGGATGTGGGATCAGTGCTGGCCCATTTGGAGAAGCAACAGCTTGTCTGAAGGTTTGGTCTTGTGGAAAGGGTGAAAACAGAGGCTGCAAAGGCAATGCCTGAGGTCTGGATCCTGCTTGAGTGCAGATAATCCCCTGGCACTGGATTTGCCAGTTACCCATCCCATTAAAACACAGGGGAGCCAGGACTGTTCCCCGTGTCCCCATTCACCTTCTGTGTGCAGCCAGCTGCTGATCTCCTTGCTCTCTTTTGCTCTCTGAGCTGAGCTTGTGCCTGGGGGTGTTTTTGGAGATGCCAGTGTTGGCTGAGGTCAGCAGCACTCAGTCTCACACCGCTGCTGAGTGGTGGCTCCATGGAGAGGTCTGTCCCTCCAACTCGTGGGGCTGAGGTACAGACTGGCCAGCACCTGATTCACAGGCAAGGAGAAGAATTTGGGAGCAAAGGCTTCACATTTGAATTTCTTCCATTACTGCTATACAAACTTCAGGCTGTCTCTCTGTTCTCTTTCTGCTTGGAACATCCCTCTGCCTCCCAGCACGGCTCAGAAGCATCACCCCTCATTCTGCCTGTGCAGGGAGATCTCCCTCTGTCCCATCCATACCTATCTGCAGCCTAAAATGGGCCAAAAATTTGGATTTTCTATCTTTGACTGATGCTGAAAGCTGGGATGGAAATTTGGATGTTCTTGCTCTGGGTTGGGTGCTTACTGAGGTGACCAGCATGGACAGATGAGGTTGGCCCCTCACTTTGCCCAAGATCATGCCCTGGAGATAGGTTTGTCCTTAACTGGGAGAACTGGAGCTGGGTAGGAGCTGAGCTCATCTAGGCACTGTCAGCTCTGTGCCTGCTGCCAGCTCCCAGCAGAGGGGCTCACTGCAGCCCCTGGACAAGCTGAAGCACCAAGTGCCCATAGTAGAAGGGTGGAGTGAAGCTGATTTGGGACCCATCCCTATGGGAGGGAGACCCGTGAGGCTCTGGAGGGCTGGGGCAAAGAGGACCAAGGAAAGGACCTGCCTGACCTGTCCCTTGCCCTGGCAGGGCTGCTGCTGCAGGAGATGACCATGGCAGGGCTGCACGAGCTGCGCTTCACCGAGGAGAAGCCGCTGCTGCGGGGACAGGACGCCGAGCTGGTGAGTTTGGTGACCAGGCTGGCTCTGGCTCCTGCACGTGGGGCACCAGGACATGGGAGCCTGGGAGGGGTGGAGGGGTTTTGTGCTGGCACTGGGGTGGTACTCTGTGTGTGTGCTGGTTTTGGGTGCACATTTGTGCTCCTCAGTGTGTGCGTGCCAGCGGTGATGAGCCCGCGTGGCTGGGCCCGGGTGAGGTTTGCTGGGATGATGGATGTGCCTGCCTGGATGTGGATGCACATGGTGCTGCCACTCCCCTGTGTGTGTGCACACATGCAGGTAACCATGCACGTGTGTGCAGCTGTTGTGCAGGTGTGGTGTGTGTTCCTGTGTGGGCACCGTGTCCCCTGCAGCCCCGGGGAGTGGTGCTTGTGGTGTCAGGGGGCTTTGTGAGCTGGGTGGGAGGGCGCTGCACAAGTGAGGGGTGTCTCTATCCCTAATGGCTCCTTCTCATCCCAGGAGAACTCGGATGTCTTCCTCTCTGCTGTGGACACAGACTGGAAGGTAGGACCGGCCATGGGAGGTGCTGCCCACCCCTGGGTTTCACATGGAACAGCAGCCTCTGCCTGGGGAAGGCTGGAGGGCACTGGGTGCACTCAGGGGTGTTGCTGTCCCTTTTTTCATGGGATGCAGTGCCTGGTCAGTGTCTGTGCATGAGGTTGCACATCCATCATGGTCCTTGTCAGAAGGGGACAGGGGGATGCTGCCAGGCATCTCTGTGCTGGCGCTCAGATGTGGCTGGTGGGCACTTGGCCACGGGCTGGGGACAAAACCTTTAAAACAGGCAATTTCTTCTCAGGAAGGCCGAGCTGCTTTTGCAGCCCCTCTACCATTGCCATGGCAATGGTTTCCCAGGCAATGCCAGCTCCCTGCTTACATAAGGATGTTTGAAAGCCTCTTTCTCTTTTGGAGGGCTGGGGCATTGCCCCCTATACCACCCACCTCTCTTGGAGAGCAGGGCCCCTTTGCTCCTTTGGCTGGCACCTGCCCATCTTGTACCTCCATTTCTGCTCTCCAGAGGAGCCCCACGATACAGCTCTGGCTCTCATGGGAGCTCAGCTCGTGCCTGGCTCCCACGTTGGTCTGCATCACCCTCACACCTCTGCCAAGGCTCATCCTGCACCAGGCTCCCTGGGGAGGGAGGGTGGTGGGTAGTGCTGCCTGTCCCTCTCCCAAAGTGTTCCCCTGCCAGGGGACACCAGTGATTGTCACCCAGCTTCAGGTTGTGTGCTGCCACTTTGCCAGCAGTGGGACCAGGGGCAGAGTGGGCTCGGGCAGTGATGGCTGAGCCCTTGTGGGCACTGAAACAACAGCACCTGTAAGGACAAAATAAATGTGGAATTCATTCATCCTGGGAGAAGGGCAGGGGAGCATGGGTCCCTGTTTTAGCAGGGCCAGAATTTTGGGGCTGGCCCACTCAGTGTCTGTCACCCATGTGGGTGGGAGGCTGCAGCTGGTAAGGGAGCAAGGCCTTTGGCAGGGTGCTGGGTGCTGTGGTTCACAGAGTGGGACATATCTGATGGCCCTCTCAAAAGCCACAACATAATTTAAATGGTGCCCTCCCCAGCAGCTCCAAAGCTGGTGAGGTGCTGGGGCTGGGAGCAGCAGGGTGTGCAGGGCTGGGCTGCTCCTTGCTCTGCTTGCTCAGGGCTTCTGTTGGTCACTGGAGGGGAAACCAAACCTCCTGGTGTCACCAGAGAGAGAGAGAGTAGGGAGAGGGAGGCGAGGAGGGGAGGGAGGTGGCAGTGCCAGGCTGCCCAGAGCTCTCAGGAGCACCAGAGGCATCAGTATGGCTCTGGCTCAGCTGTGCTGGGGCAGGGCTTGGTTGAAACACAGGGGATATTAAAGAGCAGTGACCCTCCCAGGACAATCGTTGTGCATTTCAGGGGTTGGCCCACGGTGGCACTGAATTGTGTCCCTGGTGGTGCCCAAGTGGAGCAGTTCTGAACAGCAAATGCCACAGGGATGCACCTCCATGCCCTCAGGACCTAAAAAAGGAATTGGGCAACAACCAAGGCCGCTTTTCCCTAGCCAGCCAGACCCTGTGTCCTCTTGGTTTCCCTCCAAGAGCCTCAGGGTAGGGATGGGCTGAGTTTCATGGACTGAGTTTTCTGGGCTATGCCAGGGCAACCTCCTTTTCTCCACTCTGACATTTGCAAGTTGGTGCAGTGCAAATGCTGGGGGCTGCCTGCCATTCCTTGGGGAGATCTTACCCAATTTTCTAGGCTCACCTCCTTGGGATAATCCAATCCAGCCCCCAGTTTAAGTCTTCCCTGTCTGTCTGCTGCTCCCTAGAGCTAGTTATTGATGGGATGCTCAGGGGTGGCTGGGGCAGGGGGGGGCCTGGGGAGCCCCCACTTCTGCCACCAGCCAAAGTAAAGCCCTTGAGACATAAGCCAAGGTGCAGGAGAGCTGGGGGAAGGTGCCCTGGGACCTGGGTGCCCTGGGTCCTGCAGGAAGTCTGGGCCACCTGCCTGGCAAGTGGGCTAGTAGCCAAGGCAGTGGTGATCCCATTTGATGCTACTCCAGCAAAGTCAGCCTTGCTCAGCCCTCCCATCTCCCTGAAGCCCTTTTGCATTCACCTTGGCTCTTCTACCCCTTCTGTCTTCTGTTAACCACTTTCTGTCTTTTTTTGTCCCTCTGCATCTCTTGTTTTTTTCTGGGGACTGTGGCTGTCATGGTCTTTGGCTCTACAGGCAGCAGGGCTGGGGAAACCAAAAATGGCACCAGGAATGCCAGGAATCACCTGGGAGCTGGGATTCCCCATCACACTCAGTCCTTCTTTTGCAGAGATGCCTCTTCCCAAGCCTGGGTCTGAGCTCCCCATGGGACAGAGCAGTCAGGGTAAAGCCTCTCTGGTGGAGGCAGTGTGAATGTCATCCCTCTGCCTGCCTGTCCTTTCTCCCACATCCAGACCTTCTGGCTGTGCAGCCCTGACTTGTTTGTAGGACAAGGCTTTTAGTGGGTTCCTGAAAGGCATTGAAGGGACTGTGGGACTCTTTCTCCATCCACGATTGCCCAGCTTTGTGCTGGTCATGCCAAGCTGGGAAGAGGTGTTGGGCTGGGCAGGAGCAGGCAGGGTGCAGGGGGAGGGCACCCACAGACTCTGGGGGGTTTTGGGGCTGTGGTGGTAAGAGGCCTTGCTGGAATCAGGGAAGAAATCATCTGCCTGCACACGTGCACATGGGAATACTCACACGTGTGTGTGTGTGCATGCACACAGCATCTGTCAGTCCAGGGACACGACCCAACCCCCTGGAGCTGCTGGATTGTCCCTCCTTTGCCCCTGGCAATGCCCAGGTCAGGGCTAAACCCTGCACATCCACATCCCCTGTGTGCCATCATCCTGCAGCAGGTGGGACGAGTGTGCCGCTGGGTGAGGTGACACAGGGCAGCTTTTATGTGTGCACATGTGTGTGCCCCTCTGTGCACACCTGTACAAGGTTCTGCAGGTGTGCAGCTCTCTGTGCACCCACGAGCACTAGTGATGGCCGTGGCATGCAGCTGAGCACAGGGGAGGAGGATGCAGCAGATGTGCTCCTGACCACCACACACATGTACAGGAGCAGGTCCTGACACACACAGGGCCAGGCTGGGGGTGTGCCACAAGCATTTTGTGGGGTGCATATGCTTCGGTGTGGGTATGGCATTCAATTTTGCAGTTTTTCCCCTGGCAGACGGGGTTTTGCCCTGCCCGTGTGTGTCTGTGTTGGTACGTGTTCCTGGGCATGCACACGCGTGGCACAGCACGCCTGGCGCGTCCTTCTCCTGTTTTCAGCGTGTGCCCGTGTCCATCTGTGGCTGTGTGCGTGCTGCCCTGCCTGGGCATGGCCGCAGGGCCTGGGCCTGGGCGGCTGCGGGCTCAGTGTGGCTCAGCCGTGGCTCAGTGTGGCTGCAGCCAGGTGTGTGCAGCGGGCACGGCGGGCACTGCCCCGACCGTGCTGGGGCTGCTCCACGGGATGCCAGTCCAGACACCCCGCCTGTCTCCGTCTGCCGAGAGAGGGAAGATGGAGAAGGTACCGCACGGTGCCAGGCGTTTTTTCTTCATAAACAAGGGTATTTGGGGCCAATTGGAGCATGAATAATTCCCGCGGCAGCCAATGGCTGAGTGCCGGCTCCATCGCGGCGCTCGCCCGCAATGGAGGCCAAACCTGCCGAGGGGGGAGGGCGAGGGAGGGCTTAGCGCAGGGCTGGGGCTCCGCTATAAATCCAGGCGAGGGGCTGAGCCAGCGCAGAGCTCTGCTTCGCCCCGGCCGCTGCGTTACTGTGCCCCACACCCGGAGCTGCAGCTTGGCCCTCACTGCCTGAGCATCCTCGGCCGCCCAGTTCCTCACCATGCCGGAGTGCTGGGATGGGGTAGGTACCGCCGCGTACGTGCTCGCTCCCTCCCTCCCTCCCTTCCCAGGTGTTTTGTCCCAGAATCTCTCCTGCTTGCCCAGGCCGGGCCTTTGCAGCCAGCAGGGCTCGGCGTGGGTCAGGCAGGCATTGGGGCAGGGAGGACCCACTGGGGGAGCCCTTCCTTCTCCCAGCCCTGCTGCCGCATCCCTGATGTGCTGCAGGTTTTGGGGACGCATTGTCCTTGAGCGTGTCCTCCCCGAGGCCGGCAGAGATGCTGTGCCAGGCTGAGGGTGAGCAGCTGTGGCCCGTGCTGGGGCTGTGTGCTGACGGGGGCACACTGCCCCTTGCCCACCCCTGAGCTGCAGAGGGAGAGGGTCTCTGGCTGTTTTGAAGCAAGCCCTCAGTGCCTTTCTGGCCTCTGCGGTGATGGCAACACCCGATGGCAACAGGCTGGTGCAGAGGGGGTGAGTGAGCTGGGAGCACTGCAGGGTGAGCAGGTAGCCTGGACATGGGTGGGCACCTATGGGTGCTGAGACCCCCATGCCCCTCCTCGCTGGGGCTGTGGGTTGTCTGTGCCCCTCTGTCTTTGCTGTGGGTTGTCTGTGCCCCTCTCTCCTTGCTGCATGCATCTCCTGCATCTCCTGCATCCCGAGCCTCTTTCCCCAGCGAGCATTCCTGCGGCAAAGGGCAGGGCTGTGGTAGCCAGCGGTGCTGCAGAGGCTGCACCACGGGCTGGATGTGCCTGGCTTGGTGGAGGGTGGGGGGCAGGAAGGAGCAGTGCTAAGGCTGGATCTGCTACTTGGGCAGGTGATTTTGGGGTAGGGTTGAAAGCTGAGCTGTTGAGGCTGTGATGGGGACCACGGGGATGGTGATGGCAAGGAGGCAGCCCTGTGCCCAGGACCAGACCACATGGATGCCTCCTGCTCTGTGACCTTGGGCCAGGCCCTCCCTGTGCCTCAGTGTCCCAATCTGCTGTTGCAGAGGGATGTCACTGCTCATGGACTGATGCAGCTGCAGGGGGTGGAGGGACAGCTGTGGATGAGGGCTGGGGTCAGGGTGCCCTTGGGTGCCAAGAGATGTCTCCACAGAGCCCTGGATCTGCTTTTGGCCACTGTGCTCCCCCAGGGACAGCAGGTCTCAGTGAGGGGAAGCACTGCAGTGAGGAGACCCCGTCCCCAGGCAGTTCCTCCCACCCAGGCCCGTGTCCTTCAGAGTCCTTGGTGGCGCGTAACCCGCGTGAGCATCCACGTACCTGCTCCCCTCCCACCAGCCCAGCCATGGGGCTGCCAGTGCCAGCAGTGAGGACTGTGCTGCTTGGGCACCCTGCCACCATCCCCTGCCCTGCCCTGCCCTGCCCTGCCCTGCTCAGCACATGCTGCTCCTGCACCCAGCAGATCCCAGCCTCCAGGTCACTGCTGCTGGACTGGCTGGCGGGCACGGGCATCTGGAGGGGACCTCTGGTCCCTTGTCCTTGGGGACCACCTGAGCTCAGTTTCCAGTGCTGGCTGGGAGCAAGGGCCAGGATGTGGAAGGAAAGGAGCCCTCCTATACAGGGAGACTGAGGCACAGGGTCGTTTTTGTTTTTGTGTGGGGGCACTGCCATTTCAGACCAGAGGTTATAAAGTTACTTTAGCTGTAATCTTGGGATCAGGTCGCAGCATTTCCTGGAGTGCTGTCCAGGGTCTGACCTCTGCCTGTTTGTCCCAGATGCATCGAATCTGTGCCCAACTGGGCCACGCTGTGAACCCCTACCCTGTTGCCAAAATTTTCTCAGTCTCAAGCCCTTGAATATCTCCTCTTCTATGCTGTGGTTCATCTGTCCCATCCTATTATGGACAGGACATAATATCTGTCTCTCTCAAACTCTCTTGGATCCATCCCTTGACACCATCCTGTGATCCTATCCCATGATACACATGTCCAATCCTACATCCTATGATCCCATCCAAAGTCTTCCCTTCCCTTCCCTTCCCTTCCCTTCCCTTCCCTTCCCTTCCCTTCCCTGCTTTCTACCCCCTCTGGGATGCCCAGAGCTGTTTTTTTCCTGGGCCAGCTGCTCCTCTTTCCCATGTCTTCCCACGGGACCCAGCCATTTGGGGAAGCAGCGGAGAAGGGTGTGATGGCAGGGCAGGAGAGGATGAAAGAATGCCTTAGGGCAGGTGGGCATCACCCCATCTCTCCTCTTCCCCAGGAACACGACATTGAGACCCCCTATGGGCTGCTGCACGTGGTCATCCGTGGCTCTCCCAAGGGGAACCGCCCGGCCATCCTGACCTACCACGATGTGGGACTCAACCGTGAGTGCTGCTCCCGGGCTGGGGGTGCAGGGCAGGCAGGGCTCAGCCCCAGGCTCCACGGGGTGCCAGGACATCACCCCTGGCTCAGCTCCTTTGCCTCCACCCATGGCTGCATGGGGCATCTGAAAGCACCGGGGGAGTTTGGATGCTCAGCTGGACACAAAGCCCAGGCCAGGCACAGCCAGGAGTGCTTGGCCATCCCAGTGCTGGCTGCCTGCCTGCCCACACCAGGCAGGGATGGGACATGGGGGATGCTGGGCTGGTCCTCACTGCTGCTGCCAGCCCGTTGGTATTCAGAGCATGGACCCGGCTGGCAGCAGGGCAGAGTGGGGGACAAAAGAGCCTGGGAATAGCAGGGAAGGAGGGACCCCGAGCTGAGGCTCTGATGTGGAGATGCTGCACTTTCTGCAGCCCTAGACCTGCACCCCAGAGCCCTGTCCCGGGCTGTGCCCTCCAGCTGAGCCAGGATGCCCAATTCCCTGCGAGTGGGGAGAAGCATCTCCCGCTCCGCTGGCGGCTGAGGCTGAGTCACTGACATGCCACATGAGCTGTGTCACCATTGCAGCAGCTCTGGCTGTTCAGGTACACATCGTGCTGGCTGCAATGGGCCTCACAACCTGCCTCACCCCACGTTTTGGGAGGGATGTCCCAGCACTGATGGCATGGGACAGGACCCCTCCAAGCCCCGGCAGTGTCTGTGTCCCACTGCAATGGTGGGGTCTTGTCCACAGCTGGGGATGTTTCTTTGACTCTTTCCAAGCAGGGAGATTTGCAGCTGTTCCTCAAATCCTCTGTTTGCTTGAGCCCTTTCTGGGGATTTTGGACAGGGTTAATACCCCAAGATGCTAATCCCACTGCCCACTGGGTGGTCTTGCAGTCCTGGCCTCTGCATCCCTCAGTCCCATCCTTCTGAGGCACCCCAACGAGGTCACTCCAAACTCCTTATTCTGGCTGTGTCTGTCCATCCCCATGTCTCCTGACACCTGTAGGGATGCAGCCCTTGCTAACAAGTAGCTGTGGTCTCTGCCATGAGGACAAGGAGCCTGGAGGGAAGGGGATGAGATGGCTTTGGTGGCATGTCACCTCCTGGTTGAAGGGCAGAGGGAGAGTGGGCAGCTGCTGTCCATACTCCCCTGGCTCACCAGGCCCCAATGTTGGGGTGTTTGGTCGCTGACACCCTTTGACCCTTTGTCTGCCCTTTGACAGACAAGCTTTGTTTCAACACCTTCTTCAACTACGAGGACATGCAGGAGATCACGAAGCACTTTGTGGTGTGCCACGTGGACGCGCCGGGACAGCAGGCAGGAGCCTCACAGTTCCCTCAGGGGTAGGTGCCAGCTGCAGGGGCTCACTGTGCCTGCTGGGGATCACCTCCCTACCCCTTGGGTTGTTGCTGCCTGGCAGTTTTGCCCTGCCTGTGGGTCTTTCCAAACTGTGCCAGAGCTGTGGCAGATGACTGGGCCAGGGTGGGTGTTAGGGTGGTTTGCAGGTGGGTGGCATTTCCCTGCCCATTTCAGGCAGCTCAGCTGCCTTGTCCCAGACACACTGCTCTGAACAGGTTCCATATCCACCATCCTGTGCCTCTCTGTGCCACAGGTACCAGTATCCATCCATGGACCAGCTGGCTGCCATGTTACCCAGCGTGGTGCAGCATTTTGGGTGAGTCAGCCTCTCTCCCACAGCTGCTGGCTGAGGGTCCTGGGCAGGGAGATGGACAGAAGATAAGGATTTGGGGCTGGGGAAGTTGTCCCTGTAAGCTGGCATCCTGCAAGTCTTCTTGCTGTGGGTGGAGGGATGTCCCAGGGAACATGTTGGAGCTGGCTGCCCCCTCACATGGACCTCTCCATATTTCCAGGTTCAAGTATGTGATCGGGATCGGTGTTGGGGCAGGAGCCTACGTGCTGGCCAAGTTTGCGGTGAGCCTGGGGCTGGGATGGGCTGGCCTTGAGTTGCTTGTGCCTGCTGTCACTCCAGGGCATGGGGAAGAGCAGGAGCTGATACCTCCAGGCAGTCTCTGTTGCTGCAGAGGCTCCTGGGGGGTTGGGGAACCCAGGACAGCACTGCCAAGGCCACAGTGACTGGGCAGTCTTGCCACAGGTCTCCCATTGCTCCTGGGTCACATCAGCTCCATGCCATGCCTGTGCAGTGGCTCTGGTGGGGGCTGCCCAGGGCACATCTCCCCTCCCTTCTGAGCCTCTCCTCTCTTGCTCACTGCAGCTCATCTTCCCTGACCTGGTCGAAGGGCTGGTCCTTATGAACATCGACCCCAACGGCAAGGGCTGGATTGACTGGGCAGCTGCCAAGGTGGGCAGGGCCCTGACCCCTCCTCCCAGTCCTGGCAGCTTCCTGGGGCAGGAGGCAGCCATGGCAGTGCAGTAACTTCCTGTGCTCCCTCCGCAGCTCTCCGGCCTCACCAGCACGCTGCCGGACATTGTCCTGTCTCACCTGTTCAGCCAGGTAAGGGCTGTGCATCCTCCAGGCCCCTGCCACCAGCCCCCGGCCCAGCATCTCAGCTGGGTCACCCAGCTGTGCCCTGCCAGCTGCCACAGTGCCACTGTGTCCCATGTACAGGGTTGGGGTCAGTCAAGCCCTGCCTGGTCTGAGGCTTAACCTTGATGAGTGTGTGACCTGTGCCCATGTCCTGCCTGGGTGTGCTGCCTGCAGCACCACTGTGCCCAGCTGCATTGCCCAGCATCCCCCTTCTGTGCTGGCTGGCATGGGCAGGACTTGGGGAGCAGGGAGTGGCCCCAGCACCTGCCCTGACCTCCATCCCCTGCTGGCACAGGAGGAGCTGATGAACAACACGGAGCTGGTGCAGAGTTACCGGCAGCAGATCGGCAGTGTGGTGAACCAGTTCAACCTCCAGCTCTTCCTCAACATGTACAATGGGTGAGTGCTCCAGGCAGCCCCACTGCAGGGCTGCATCCCTGTCTGTGCTAGGGTGAGGGGCTGCAGTGCTGGTGGGTGGTTCTGAGGTCACTGTGGGAACCCAGACCCCTGTTGATTGCTGTCATCACCCTCCAGTGCAGGCAGGCAGCAGAGCAAAGCTGTCTGCCACAGCTGGCTGGGGATGTGGGAATGGTGGTACTTGAGCCAAAGCCTTGCCATGTCCCAGAGCCCACCACCGTGGGTACACATTCCCACATCTCCTCCTGCACTGGGTGCTGGCACAGGCCTGGGAAAGGGGGCAGAGATGCTATCCCATGCATGCAGGGGGTTGGAAGCCGTGCCACTCTGCTGGGTGCTGCATCCTGCAGCACAGGCTCTGCTTGGGCTGTGGCAGAGATAGCCACAGCATCCCCCATGCACAAAGTGCCAGGACAGCGGGGCTGGGTGTGGCTTCTCAGGGCTGGCAGCGGCCTAATTCTTGTGCTATGGCATCAGTGGTGGCACCTGCCCATGAGCTCTCACTGGCATTTCTCCTCCATCAGCCGCAGGGACCTGGACATCAACCGGCCTGGGACCGTGCCCAATGCCAAGACGCTGCGGTAGGAATTGTGCCAGCAAATCATAGAGGGGTCCTGGGGCAGTGGAATCACTCAGACAAACCCTGACCAGGCCCCTTTCTCCTCTCACTTCCAGCTGCCCCGTGATGCTGGTGGTCGGAGACAACGCGCCCGCTGAGGAGGGGGTGGTGAGTGCGGGGCAGTGCCTGCAGGGTGGCAGGCGGGCGATGCCCACGCACGGGCACACACACGTTCACTGCCTGCTCAGACACACAGCAGCTCCTGGGGGTGGGAGTGTGCTCGTGTGCAGACCTGCCTGCTTGCGTGGGCACCTCTGCACATGCAGCTGTGTGTGATTGCCACACCTGGGAAACTTCCCGTTCTTCATATTCCCAGATGTGCTCACAGCGTGCGGGCTCGGATGTGTTGGTGCACGGGCACACTCCCTGCTTGGCCACGTGCACCCACACAGCTGCTGGCACACTTGTGTGCATACACACACATGTGTGATACAGAATCACTCACCAGTCCCCCTCACCTCCCGTTCCAGGCCCTGCCCTTGCCCAGACTGACAGGAGGGAAGGCTCCTATGTCCCATGGCAGGGATGGTGGTTCTGCAGGCTCAGGGCTCACCTAGTGCCCTGTCTGCTCCTGGCTGGGGTGGGATTTGCCAGCTGGAATGCCATGGGCCAGTGGTGGTACATGTGAACAACTTCTGCTTGGCTCCTGGCTTCCTACGGTGCTAATATCATCTCTCCTGCCCGCAGGTGGAGTGTAACTCCAAGCTGGATCCCACCAACACCACATTCCTGAAGGTAGGGCTGGTGGCAAGGGGCAGCAGGGAGGTTCCTGCTGCCTACAAAGTGCCCATTGCCTTCTGCCCCAGGGCTGCAGGGTGTGTCCCCATCTCCCTATTCCAGGTCCATCATGGCCCTTGGAGCTGGGGGTGTATGGGGAGAGCAGGGTGACCCCAGCAGTGGCATCCTGCCAGCGGGTACGGGGGGATGGTGGGCAGTACAGGCACCCTCCCAAACTAAGCAGGACCTTCTCTTTGCAGATGGCTGACTCTGGTGGGCTGCCCCAGGTCACACAGGTGAGCCCTCACAATTTCCCCAGTTACCTGGACATACTGGGCCCGGAGACATGCACTGGTGCTGTCCTTGGCTAGCTGGGGATGGGTTGATGAGGGCATGGGGTCTCACACTGGGGCTGCCAGAAGCTGCTCAGGGCTGGAAGGGGATCTCAGCCTCAGTGCTGCCTCAGCTCAGCTCACCCTGCTCTCTCCCTACAGCCAGGCAAGCTGACTGAAGCCTTCAAGTACTTCCTGCAAGGCATGGGCTACAGTGAGTGCTGGGGCTGGGTGTGGGGCTGGTGTGTGTGTATGTGTGCTGACCTGCTGCAGGTCTGTCTGTCCATGTGTCCGCAGGGGAGTGGGGTGTACAGGCTCTGTGTGCACACAGGTGTGTGTACAAGGGCTCTGTGTGTACAAATGTGTGTGTCAGGCTCCCCGTGTAGGTGTGCACGTGTGTGTGTGTGTGTGTGGGCATGCACAAGCAAGGGCTGTGTGTGTGCAACAAAGACAAGCAGAGCTGATGTGCAGAAGTCTGTGCATGTGTGTGCACAGCTTAAGACCACGTGTGTGTGTGTGTGTTTATGTCTGTGTGTGCATGCTTGCAAAAGTCCACGTGCACATGAGTGTGTGTTTGCAGGTCTGTTACATGTGTGCAGTCTGTGTGTGTGTGTGCAGTCTGTGTGTGTGTGCAGTCTGTGTGCACAGGGACAGCTCCGTGTGCAGGCACACGTGGGCTGGGCAGGGGCTCCTGGCCCAGAGGAGCAGTTGACAGGGCTGACACTCTCTCTCTGCCCTCCCTGCCCTTTTCCTGCCCCTGCCAGTCACCCACCTGAAGGATCGGAGGCTGAGTGGAGGGACAGGTACCGCTCAGTGCCCGCTGCTGCATGGTGCCTGCCTGGCCTGTGCCCTCCTGGGCACCTTTGGGAGCAGCCTGGGTGCAGGACTGGTCCTTCCCAGCCAGATGCCCACTGCCTCGCTCTGCTTTGCCTGAGATGGCACCCTAAGCCAGGGCTGGGGGCTGAGAAATGGCATTAGAGAATTCTCCCTCCATGCAGGCACAGTGTGCCCACTGTGTCCTCCTCCAGGCGGGCCAGGAGCTGAGCCCATTGGCCATCCTGGCTGGGGGAGGGTGCCACCTTCCCTGCACACCCACCCTGGGCAGCCAGGGGAGCTCTGATCCCAGCTCACTCCTTTCCTGGAGCGTGGTAGTCAGGGGTCCCCACTGACTGCCTGATGCCCAGAGGTTGCATGCCCAGGAGTGAGCCTGGAGTTCAGCCTGCCCCGGAGCACCCCTGCCCTGCTGTCCCTTACCAGCCTGGAGCTGCTCATGTTGTCACAGCACCGCTTGCTGCAAGCTTGCGCCCAGGCTCGGTCGCATCGGGGAGCAGGGCTGGTGGCAATGTTGGCTCAGTCCCTCAGGTTTTCAGAGGGATCTGAGCACCCCGGCCGTCTCTCTGTGCCCGTGCAGTGCCATCCGCCAGCATGACCCGCCTGGCACGCTCCCGCACGGCCTCCCTCACCAGCGCCAGCTCCGTGGATGGCACCCGCCCACGTGCCTGCACCCACTCGGAGAGCACCGAGGCCATGGGGCAGATCAACCACACCATGGAGGTATCGTGCTGAGGTCCACGCCCGCCGCCGACGTCTCCTTCAGAGCCATCTCCCATCCGTCAGCATCCCGCCAGCACCCACCCGCCCCGTGGACATCCTCCACCAGGGCCCTCGCTTCTCTGGGGTCAATTTGTCTTCTTTGCCGTTGGCCTCATCCCCTTGTCTGGTACAGGAGAAGGAGAGGGGCTTCGTCCAGCAGTCACACATGGTTCTGCATCGGTCCTCACCCTCCCTAGCATCGGCTTGTGCCCGGCTTGGGAGGGTGGGTGGCAGGGGGACAGGGCCAGGATGGGGTAGCAGGGTCAGGGTGGTGAGATGGGGACAGGATGTGGAGATGGGATGGGATGATGGGATGGGACAGCACATGGAGAGGATCCAGGAGGTAGGTTGGTCTCCCAAGTTCAACTGATGGCTGACCAAAAGGAAGACAGGAACAGGGAGCAGCGCTTACTGGGAGGTCACTGGTCTGTTCCTAGGGATGCAGTTTTCATTTCTCCCTGATGGCCCTCTCTAGGGAGAGCTAGCACGGGAGCCCCCAGCACACCCAGGACTTGCTACCCCAGAGCTGGCTGAGCCTTCTGAGAAATCACATACCAACCTGTCCCTTTGCCCTGGTCATGTACCCTGAGGGCTGCCCTGGGGCAAGTGAAGAGGGTCAGCCCTACTCCAGAAGCTATAAGGGCAGGAGGGTGGCATGAGTGTCCTCCTGCCTCTGCCCATGCCCTCACCAGTGGTGGCACTTCCTTCGTCCCTTGCTGCAAGAAGGACAATTACCACCTGCCACCAAAAATGCACTGGGGAAGGGGGAATTGGCTGGCTTAGCCCCTGCCACACTGTCAGTTCCACTCCCAGCTCTTGGGCTGAGCCTGCCAGGGTCCAGAGGCCACTGTTTTAGGGGATGTCACACAGCAAATCCCACCTCAAGTTTTGCCACAACCTGTGGGTGTCATCACCGAGGAGCCATTAGCAATAAGATGAGACACTCCCCCTGCCATGCTGGGGAGCCCTCAGCACCCTCTGCCCTGCAAGGTGCCTCACCACAAGGTGCTGACACTGTGGGGTGACCCATGGGATGTGGGGAGCACTCCATGGTCTGGCTTTGACCACATGGCTGGCCAGATCCACCCTGGCTCCCCAAATCCACACCCCACCCTCCAGCATTTTGCCTGTGCACTGAGCAGGGCGTTGCTCAAGGGCTTGGCTCCCTCCGGGCCTTGGGGCCCCTTCTGGCTACCAACTCCATGTGGCTCTTGCCTCTTGCACTCGGCATGGAGACCCCTGTCATTGCATAACCCCAGTGATGGCCACCCAGCCTCTGCTGCCAGAGCAGCAGTGCCCAGCCCCTCCTGGGTGTGCTGTGAGGCACAGCTAAGGATGGCCCTGGCTCTGGTGATGGGTGCTCAGGTCTCTGGAGGTGGTCCATGGGGGACCTGAGCAAGAAACCCACCAGGTGCTACCACCTGGGCGAGCAGAACCAGCCCGCTGGAAGCAGGTCCCACCCAGCCCCACAAAAGCATTCTACCCTCAGACCCCATCCCTGCTCCCCAGTGAAGGGCACAGAGCTCCTGGGGCTCCCAGCGGGTGTATGAGGGCCTTTGGCCCTGAGACCCGTGCCGCACCCAAACCTTCCCATAGTAAAAGGCCACCCCAAAACACCAGTGTGCCCCTTTGTCCCCCACTTTGTTCTGCTGTGTGCTTCCTTCTTGGTGTGACTCTGAAAGCTATGTAGCTCCTTTTTACGGTAGATACTGCTGTGATCTCTTGTTTTCTCAGCGTGTCCTTCCTGATGATATATATATATAAATACCTATACATAATATATATATAAGGGTTTGCCCAATCCCTGACCTTTTTGGGTTCACTCCTCCTTGCATTCTTGTCCAAGCAGTGCCGTGTGGTTTCCCTGGAGGTGGTGTGGCCGTGCTCACCTTCAGTTCCTCACCTTGGTTTTGTTGGTTGGTTGGTTGGTTGGTTTGGTTTTCCCTGGTGGTTTGTTCTTTTGATTTTTTGTTGGTTTTCCTTTTTTTCCCAGTCACAGCAGAATTTAACACATTTTCCTGTCTGAGTGCAGCCTGGTTTTGTCACAGTGGCATCGAGGCCGCAGCACTCATGAGGCAGCAATATGTAAACCAGATTTAACTAACCTGTTGCTGTAGAGAGGAGTTACTGTGTTGGAAATAAACCAACTAACTAATAAAGATGTTAAGAACCTGCTGTGCTCTTTACAACATGCTGCAGGGAAATGGGTCTGAGCCCACCCAGGGCCTGCCTGCAGAGACCTGCCAGGCATGGAGGACAAGGGGGACCACCTTGGCCACCGACCCCACTAGTGATGCCCACAGGACCCCATGGGGGACAGCTGTGGGGTTCTTTGGCTTTGGGGTAGCCATAGGCAGGCTCCCCTGTATGTAAAGAGTGGATGGAGGCTGGAAAGCTGCCAGTTGTAGCCCAATGAGTTTGGATCTAAAGGGTATCCACTAGGGAAGAAAAGATCTGTGGCTGCACAACTCTGGGGATGAGCAGGGTCCTTGGGAGATTCAGCTTCCCTGTCCACTGCCAGGGCCCCTGTTTGTCTTCCTATCAAGGTCTGAGTGTCCCAGGCCATAGCCCTTTCCAAGTGCATGAAGTCCCACCTGGGAAGGATCCTCTCCCTACATGGTCCTTGTCCCTGCTCGAGTGTGTCAGTGTCTGCCTTGTGCTGGGTCACTCCAGGCTGGTCCCAGTCCCTGCAGAGGGCCCAGAGCCAAAGCATGGAGACACTGTGGCTGTGTAGTCCATACTCATGGCTGCCTGGGGTAGGCAGAGAAAGCCTGGACATGTGGGGGGAATGCAAATGGCCAAGGCTGAGCCGAGGTGTGGGCAGGCAGCCCAGGAGCCTTTCTTGTCTGGTTTGGTTCTGCTGGTCAGGGTGAGCCTCACCTGGAGGGGATGGGGTACCCTGCACACACCCTTATCACTGAAATGCACAAATGCTGCTGTATTCATCCAGGGAATAATGCAGACTTTACAGATGGCTGCGACAGGATGTCAGACAAATGATTTCCACATTCCCACTAAATGCAATTCATGGAGTGCTGGATGCTGAATACTGACAGACTGCAACAGGAAGAGAACTAACAACTCCATATCCCAATTCCATATCCCACTACTGCTAGATTAAAACTCTTTTTCTGTACCTTAGATTAAATAATCTATTTTCTTGGGACCTGGCCCATCTCACCATTCAGTTACCTCTTCTTGGACCAGAAGCAAGTATGTCACTGAAGCTTCCCTTCTCATATGTTTACCCAAAAAAGTATAGTCATAGCTTTTTTAAATACTGCCAGTAATACTTGCAGGAGAATGGGCTGTTGATGATGCATGAGTTTTTATTTCTAGCAGGAGGAGATAATTCAGTACGTGTAATCCCTCGGGGGAACCTGCAAAGCAATGGGAGCAGCAGGGCAGAAAAAAATTCAGGCTGCTTTTTCTGGCCAGATATGGATGCCATTAGTGGGGAGTGAGGGAACGATATAGGTCAGTGTCTCAAATAGTGCATGAAAATTCGACTTAGAGCCTGCGGTGCATCCGTGAGGCTGCACTGCCACCTGGTGCGGTCTGAAGCACTCACAGCCTCTGCCCAGCGCCGCCTTTGCCTTGTTTTTTGTTTAGAACACCTCTCCAAAGGACAGCAATGCTGTTACAACCGCTGGCTGCTGGGTTTGGTTATGTAAACAGACAGGAATAGGACAGCACACAGGTCCGGGGTCAGACGCAGCTGAGCAGTGGTGACAGCAATTCCCCCTCCATCTGTCACAGCTGCACAGGGGACAGGGCTTCAGCTGCCAGGACAGAGTTACTGCAGCTTTCTGCCAACTCCCGGAATGCTTCAGCCTTTGCAGCTGACTGTGCTGTGTCACCAGGTGAGCCAGGCTTGGCAAAGGTCGCTGTGTTCGTGCCTCCGAGCGGGTGAAGCCACCTGCAGGGTCCCAGGGGGTGTCAGCACAGCCGGGTCCTTCTCTCCAGCCAGGCCTTCCTCAGCGAGGATCCCTGGCTAATGAGGAAGAGTCTCATCCCCGAGATGAGGTGGGGACAGCTAAGGGCACAAGGCTTCAAGAACAGTTCATTTCCCATTGCTTCCCAGGGCCTCACTGTATTCACTGCTCCATAAACAGAGGGCTGGAAGCACCTAATGCCCTGAAAATCACAGAACTGCTCAGATGGGAAGGCACCTTGGGAGATCATCCAGTCCAATCCCCTTCTGAGGCAGAGTCACCTGGAGCAGGTGGCACAGGAACGTGTCCAGGTGTGTTTTTAATGTCTCCAGAGGAAGAATCCACAACCTCCTGGGCAGCTATTCCAGAGCCCTGCCACCCTCCATGTAAAGAAGCTCTTCCTCATGTTGAGGTGGAACTTGTGTTTGAGTTTATGGCCATTGCTCCTTGTCCTGCTGCTGGGCACGACAGAAAAGAGCCTTACACCATCCCCTTGGCACCGACCTTTGAGATATTTCTACGCATTAATGAGATCCCCTCTCGGTCTTCTCTTCTCCAGACTAAACATGCCCAGCTCCCGCGGTCCCTCCTCACATGAGGTGCTCCAGACCCCTCATCATCTCCGCGGCCTCCGCCGGACCCTCTCCGCTAGCTCCTTGTCCAGAACTGGACGGAGCACTCCAGATGTGCCTCCCTAGGGCTGAGCAGAGCGGCCTAAACTCCTGCTAGCCCTGTTCCGAGCTCAGCCGGGGCCCCTTGCGGTGTCCATCCCCTCGGTGACCGCAGTGTCCCCGCCGCACGGGCGGACGCCGCGGGAACTACAGCTCCCATGGTGCCGCGGGACCGGGCGGAAGCGGGGCGCGCCGGCGGAGCGGGGCCGTGCCGAGCCCATGGCCGCGCTCAAGTACGCGGGGCTGGAGGACACGGACAGCGAGGAGGAGCTGCCGCCGGGCTGGGAGGAGCGCACCACCAAGGACGGCTGGGTTTACTACGCTAAGTAAGGGCGGCAGTGGGATGAGCCCGCCGGGAGCGCTCTGACCGCCCCGCGGCAGCGTCCGCAGAGCCGCCCCTCGGAGCGGGGCAGGAGCCGCCCCTCACGGACGGAGCGCGGGGCGGGAGCGGGGTGCGGGTGACGCGGGGTCTGTGTGCGGTGCCCGCCCGGCTGCGGAGAGCGCTGGGTTGGGCTGTGTGTGCCGGACGGGCTGCGAAGGCTCTGACAGCCACAGCCGCCCTGCGGAGCCGCTCCGAGCGGTGCGGAGCCGCCCGCACCTGCCCCGCCTGGGAGCGATGCTGGAGCCGCTGGTGGGAGCGGCCGGGAGCCGTCCCGGAGCTGTTCCAGCGCGCCTCAGGGCTCCGGGGGCGATCTTTGTGCATTCTGGTTAAGGCTCACACAGTAGTGCAGATTGGACAGTTTTCTGTTTTGTGGGAACAGAGCAGAAACAGGTGCGGTGGAAGTTAAAGGCTGTGCATGCTGTTCCTCGGCCCTTCAGTACACCTTGGCAAGGATGAAGAATTGCGTTTAGCACCTTCTGCCCGTGCCGCTGGACAGGATTCCGTCCTCCCGGGTTATACAGGGAATGTGCCGCAGGATGAGCTAACTCAGTAGAATATGTGTTTATAACTCTCTCCTGTCGTGTGGTTTCTGTAGCCATGCTAATCTTGGGACCTCCTTCTGCTTGTTTAAAGGCACAAGAGTTATTCCCTCCCACAAAAAGGTGGAAAAGTATGGTTCAGACTCACCGGTGGTGAGTTCACCTTGTCCTCCCAAGTTCTGCTCTTGTAAACACTGGACAGAATGTTTAGTTTATCCACACTTTGTAAACACTGCAATTTCTCTCTAGGTGTTTGTTTTAGTTAGGTCAATTGCGTGTATAATTTCCCTTGACTTCAAAAGCTCTTTCAGGAAGGAATCACTTGGTGAAAGTAACAAACCTATGAAATAACAAGGTATTATTGAGCGTGATTGTTACACAGTCAGTTCAACAGGTCAGTTTCTGAACTCTTATGAAACTGGACTGGTTCAGTTTAAGGACATAACATAATATATCTTTATTGTCTGAAAATTTTGCCCAGTGGGTCTAAAAATATATTGCACTGTTGCTGCCTTTAAGCATACACTCTATATGTGTGATTCTTCTGCATATTCTGGGAATTTACTTTAAATCTCATCGCCAATATGAACTTTTAGCTGGAATAAGATTATTTTGGTTAAAGACTTTTAAAGGTGTTTTTGATGAGTTATGTGTGCACACAGATGGACAGCATCTGTTTGTCAGGCTGCTATAATTTGGTTAAATATCTCCTATTTTCAGGTCACACAGGTGCACTTGTTCAGTCTCAGCTCCTCTGCTGTGATCCCTGTAATACCATGAGGGTATTGCTGTAGGAAGGGAAAGTTGCTTCTGTTGTGTGTAAATTGCTGTTGGGCCTGTAGGTTATTTGTAGTTAGTTGTGTGTTATTTATTGCTGTTGTCACACTTTATTTCACACTTGGGCAGCTATCAATTTGGACTCTCAATTAATCCCTACCTGACTCTTAAAACTTGGTTGTTATTTAAAAATACTCATTGAAAGATGAGATTTTAATGTCCAACTTGATTTCAGCACTTTGGTTATTTTAAGACCTTGTTCATGTGCACATGACTTTACTTATTAGTCTATAATGCAGAAAATCTTATGATGGATTATTTTAATTCTGCTAGTGATTTAAATGAATTAAGTCTCTGTTTTGGAAGAAAAGGTGGAATACCATTGTTATGTATATTAAAAAAGTATCCTGCTAGTCAAGGCCTGTGGATAAACTTATCTGTCCAAAGCTACAGTTGCATGTAGAAATCCAACTTACTTATGTTATACTTTACAAATCAATATCATTAGGCAGGAATTTTAAAAAGGTGCTTTTGTAATTTGAAGACTTTCTAATATTATTACTACTAGTTGGTGATAAATTATTTTCTTGCTTCTTTCTTCCTTACTCCTGCCAAGGATCGTTATCTTTTTGAGGTGTTTTCTGGGTCTGTTAATGTTATTTTTAAATGAGGGGTTTTTTTTTCTTATAAGCACCAAAACTTGGATCATAAGTCAGACATTTATTTGAATTTTTATAGACTCCTGTGCTCTCTGGTTAGTTACTTTCAGAACTGTGGCGATATTTTGGGTTACATCAGAAAGATTATTAGGCAATTTTAAAAAATTTTAAACTTTTTCTTTTACTGCAGCCACCTAGAAGAAAAAACACAGTGGGAACATCCTAAGTCTGGGAAGAGGAAACGTGTTGCAGGAGGTTTGTGTTAAACTTTTGAAATGAACTGACATTCTCTCACAAACACCTGGTTCCTCCACAAACTCCAGCTGATCTCATTTTGATCTCCTAGTTGTCACTGATTCTGAGCTTGCAGATAATGGCTGATTTCAGTGGGGTTTTACCTCTGTGATTGTGTCTGTGTTGAGTGATCACTTTGCAGTTTTATGGCTTTCCTGTATTGCTCCATAAAGCCAAAGTACTAATTTCAGGTTACAGAACTTGTTGTAGTGTGGCTTGTAAAGCATATAGTCAAACACTGTGGTTCTGTGTTCCTGGTGTGCATCAGATAATATTTATAGTTGGATTATATTCTTCAAAGCATGTATTTCATTGAGGACTATCCCTGCTACAGAAGGAACCCTCATTAGTTTTCATTTTACCTGTTTCTTCCAACCCACCTGAATATTTGTGCTAGAACAGAAGGCAGGCAGTGTTGCAGGACACTTCCAGAGGAAAATGACTCCTCAAGGACCTTGGGTCAGTGCCTTAAATCAGATTTTCCCAAAAGCATCCATACCTGGAGATGCTGCTCTGTTGGCAAGCCATGTTTCTTCTGGCATTGGTAATCTGACTATAAGTGGAATGTTTTCACTAAGTCTTAAGTCAATCAAAGTGAAATGAGTACTTTCTAGCTAAGATTAGAAATACTCTGAATGCCATCTGGTAACCACCTTTGTAGAACCTTTTATATAAGAATTTGTTATGTAAAGATTTGTCATTTTCTTTCTATCTGTCCTTCTAACTTCATTGAAACATTTAGATTTGATGTATTGTATCTCGTGCCCACTTGAGGGCTCTGATCTTTCAGCTTTTGGTATGTGTTACACATAACTTTTCCTGTATGCTTTTGCTACGTATTTTAGCAGGGATAGATACTGAACTGGGAGTAGTATAGATCTGTATGTGCTTGGAAGCATGGTTGCATTTTGCTGTTTTATTTTTTTGGTGCTATAACATGAAATAATCTTTATAAAGATTTTTTTAGACTATACTTAATCTGCCAGCCATTACACTTGTAGCAGATCTTCTGTGTATTGTGCTTCCATGAGAGAGCAATTGTGTGTGATTAGGGAAGCAATCCTTCTGTCAAGTTCTGTATTCAAGGGCAGCAGGTAGCTGCACCACCTACAAAAAACAATGCAGAATTGTGTCTCATCAGTCTGAGAAATCACTTAAACTTCAAACTGAAGAGTATTCTAATACCTGAAAATAATGTTAATGTTTTATGTGCTTCTCAGATCTGCCATATGGATGGGAGCAGGAGACTGATGAAAATGGACAAGTCTATTTTGTAGAGTAAGTATCTCAAATTGTGGACTGTGTAGATGGAGGACAGCTGGGTTACATGCTGAGGAGCCTCCTGAGTTATGATGCTCTGACAATATCAGCTGGAAAGACAGAAAGATTAATAAATGCAACTTCAGAATCCAAATGCAGATATTGCAGTGTCTACAAGTGTGGGGTCCTTTTATAGACTTGCTAAGAGAGCATAATCTTCCCTTATGTAACAAGGTTTTTTTTTCTTTTTTCCCCTGACAAAGTTCTGCCTTTTATGTCAGGGGTCCACGTGATGTTCAGAGTGGCTTGTGAAGTATGTAAATACAATTACTAATGGATGCTGTCACAACTGGAAAAAAGTTTGATTAAAAAAAAATTGGAATTATTTTAAGCAGACTGAAAAAAAATTGATTTTTGGGAATCTAAATAATCCACTTAATTGTACACGGCAGTGGTTGAAATACATTTAAAATCTAAATGCAGAGAACAGAAGAGCTCAAACAGTTGAATTTTTGTGTTCTTTTACAGCCACATAAACAAAAGGACTACCTACCTTGACCCAAGACTGGCCTTTACAGTAGAAGATAATCCAGTAAAACCTACTACTAGACAAAAATATGATGGGAACAGTACTGCAATGGAAATTCTGCAGGGTCGTGACTTGAGTGGGAAAGTGGCTATAATCACAGGAGCCAATTCAGGAATAGGTAGGTTAACATTGCACATGAGGTAAAATATGATTAACTTTATCTTACAGGCTACTTGCTTGTTTAAATATCTCTGTATTTTTGGTTTTCAAACTTGATTTGCACTTTTTTCATATAAAACCACTAGTTAGAAAGGTGTTTTTAAAAAATGTGTGGAGAATTTGGAGCTTACAGGAGAGCTACAGGAAAGACATCAAGTGCTGAAACAATTGATTTTTGTCTAGGGAAGTATTGATGGAGACATTTTAAATTATGCAAATATATAAAGGAAGGCTGTGAAAGAGAAGGGAATTTTATTTTTATGATCTTGGTGGCTAGGACAAGGAGTGAGGTCTGTATGGCTGCAGGGCAGTTCAGGTAAAGTATTCAGAAAGGCTTCCTAATGCTAGCAAGTAAATTCAGGTAAAGATTTTCCCAGGAAGCTGTGGAATTTTTATCTCTGAAGGTAGTTTCAAGTGAATTTGATGATGAACTTGTGTCAGGATGTTTTACTCGATGCTCTTTTAGTTCAAAGAAATACAATTTATGACCTTTAGTAATCCCTGTTAGTTGTCACATGTTCATCAGTCCTTTAGACACCCAGCTTTTTTAGATACCTGTTAAATATTACTGCTTCTATAGTGGGTGAATGAGAGATTCAGATAACTGCTGATCTTTTGTTGCCTTTTGTTTTTTGCATTTTTTTTGTGATGGAATTACATCAATACTGAAGGAGTCCTTATGCAAATTATTTGGTGGTTTTTATTTTAGCTCAGAATTTTGACTTAAATGAATTTTTGAGGACATTGGAAAACCTTGAAAACATTCTGGAAAATTTGTTAATAGCAGGATTTACCACTCTGAGTTTTCTTGAGTTTTATTTCTTAATTATTTAAGGGAGTGTTACTGCACAGTAGTCACATGAAGAATTTAGAGCTTTACTGGTGCCTTGCAGTGACATCCTGCTGTCACTGCCTGATGTGCTGCTACAGGTTGGCACTGCAGTTGGGGCAGCAAGTGTTGTACTTACCTGTCTCAATGAATTTGGGCTTTCTAGTGAGGTTTATGTTCCAAATTCCTGGTAAAGCATTTCTCTATGTTACATCCAGCAGTACAATTTACTTTGTGTACAGCTGTGCAGTCTCTGAACATTCAAAGAGCTGCCTGGACTCAAAGAGATTTGCCTTCAGCAGGAGCAGAGCTGCCATTCAGCCTTGCTGAATGAGTGGGAGGTGTTTCAAATATGGCAAAAGAGTAATTCAAGATATTTGATGGCTTTGTCAAGATTTTTTTTCCGCTCTTTCTCCCTTGCTTGAAATATTTTTTTGCTTTATAGAGAGTCCATAAGTGTGAAGGTAGCAAATTTGTGATCCAGATGGTGTTAGGGCCTGTATAACTCAAAACTCTTGCATATGACATTGCATTTAGTGCTGCTTTACTCCTATGCAGTGTCTGATATTTCCTACCAGTTGCCATGGAGCATGGATTAATTAGCTGGTTCAAGGGGACTCTTACCAGTTTTGGAGCTTATTTTGCAGTTAGTTTAGGATTTCCATGCTGTGCTCCACTTGGTGTTGTAAATACTCCTTTTAAATTTTCTGTGTATGTTGCAGGTAATAGTTTCCACCCTGAGTATTTTGAGGAGTAGCCAATTCCTGTGATTTCAAAACAGCAAAATGTTTTCTTTTAGAGGTAAATAATTTGAGGGAAATATTGTCCATTAAGTAGAAAGAGATACAAAAATAATGTATTACTTGTTGAGCATTTGTACTCAAAAAAGGAAAAAAAAACTGGAACCCTTTGATTGTCAAACCCTTTATTTGAAAATAACTAACTATGATGTCTGTCCATTTGTTGAGAAATGTTTCATTTCTCATTTTGGGATGGGTAGAACAAAGACCAAGCTGTAACTTGGTAGACTGCAGTCAGAAAAATGCATTTTCAATTACTGCATTGCTGGATGCTCAAGATAAAGTTTGGAAAATGCTGAGAATCACTTGAAAGATGGATGAACACATAATCATTTATGTGGTTTTATTCATCCATATACTCTGCTTTAAGATAGCAATGTTAAAAACAGATCAGCAAAGATGGAATGATATCTTTATTCACTTTATTTGTGAATCTAATACAGGGACTTCTATCTAGCATGTCAGGAGCACTTTTTTCCCTTAGAGTTGAAAAATCTCCTCAACTTTTGCAAAATAGAGATGCCTGCTTAGTTACTGAGGGAATACTTTGGATGACTTGAGCAGTTTTAGGGTTTTAGTGGTGTCACACGTTGCCTCATTGCCATTAACTTAAAATATCTGTAAAGAGGGACACTGTCTGCCCTGTGCTGGTTCTTTTCATTCCTGATTAGGAAAGTGGTCTGTAAAAACTTCCTAGACTATACACCCACTTTATTAACTTAATCCTTAAAATTGCTGTTGAAAGTGTGAGGGAAAAACTACTAAAAATTACATTTAAAACCACTTAATTTTTGATTAGCAGCTTGGAAAAGGTTAACAAATGATTCTGTTGTTACAATACAAAGAGGTCCTAGCAGCTCAAGAGTTATTAGTGAAATATTTTCTCTTTTTATTTTAGAATCTTTTTCTTCTGACAGTGCAGTCCAAGTATTCTTTAGGGTTTATTTTCTCATCTATTTTTTAAGCTAAATCAAGATTTTAGTCTGAATATCACATTAGAAAGTTAAGGTAACTTTTGGTCCCAGTAAAGCTGGTGTATTAAAAAGAAGTAGGACAGATTTACTGAACAGTTCAGTCTTGTGCTGTCAGTCCTGGTTTTAAAAACATATTCTTCTCTGAACATTTAAACATGAATAGTGTAAATTGTCAGTTGGTTCTGTCAGAGTCAGTTAGACTTATTCCACTGAGAGGAACTGAAGGTGTGTGCAAATTTGAGTGTTTAAAGATCTCAACATGAGCTTACAGAGAAAGACCTTCCCCAGTTGATAAGAGCTGATTCCTGCTCCCCACTGTTGCCAGTAGAGGTCTGTGTTGCTCTTTGAAAATACTGAACAAAAGCGACCTGGTGCTCATTGCTGTTCTTAGGAAATGCTCCTGTAATTCTGTTGTTTGTGTTCTTAATTATTAGGGATAGAATTTTAAATTTATAAAAGTGTGTCAGCAGTTCCTCTTGGTTTAATTTTACCCAGAGATGTGGTATTTTCAACTGTATGTGTAAGCAGTCTTAAATGATAAATTAAAAAAAAATACTCTAAACTTGGTTTTAGTATCAGTGAGCCAGCTGTGTAGCTAATATGATTTTTCTGACTTATATAAAAATTGATGTTTTTGAGGATCATATATGACCTGTATGACCATGGGACCATGATGTGATCTGGTTTCTGTGTCAGGTGCAGTTGCATCTAACCCAGTGACTGGAGTGTGTCTGAGTGGTGAAGTGCAAGTGGTGTTTTAGAATATAATGGAAGGGCAAAATGAGTCTGATCTGTCCAGTCAGGCAGATTCCACAAAGTAGGGTGTTTCTTAATGCTTTCCCAAGAATTTATCACAGAACTGTATTGATAATCACAACCAAGCAGTTGCTCAAACTGAGATTTTAATTTTTCTGCTAGGTGAAGGTCAAATGAAGCCTGTTCATTGCTTTTGTAAGGGATGCCCAAAAAGACAGATTCGGTTTTTTTCAGAGGCTGAAGAAAATCCAGAAGCTCCAGCCACAATGTGGCTTGCTGTATTGCTTTCCTTGATAATGTTTTAATGTTTTAGGTTGCTTTCTCAAAATGATTGTTGTTTAGTGTTTTGTTGGAATTCTCTTTTTTTTTTCTGGCACTTTTACTTCTCTGCAATGGAGAAGCCTTAGCTAGGAGAGAAGCTGTGGATTAGGTGCTAAATCAGTGCTTAAAAGATGAGTCACTGCTCCAGGAAGATTTTGGTGTGAGAAGTTACCATGGTTCTTTTATTTTCTTGTACAGAACTTCAGTGTTAGCAACTTTTGTCACACTGGTGCAAAAGGTTGGGAAATGTGCTTATAATCTATCTCAATTAAACATCTGCTTTATGATATAAAAAAATTGTTTTCTATGACTGGCCATTTAATTTTTATAAATGATAACAGTTTTTCTGTTTTATTCTTGTTTCTTGTAACTTTTTCCCTACTGACTCTCTGAGCAACCTGGTCTAGTGGAAGGTGCCCCTCTCCCTGGCAGGGGATTGGAACTGGGTGATCTTTAAGGTCCCTTCCAACCCAGACCTTTCTGTGATTGTTTTTAGATAAAAAGCTAGCTTGAAGTAGTAAAAAAGGGTTATTACAAAACTTTTGCAAGTTAGATTGCAGCATTATCACTGAGGTTTTGAAACTCTAAAAGTCTGATTACAACTAAAAATTGTTAGTACATATTAGCAGGAGATGACATATTCTATTAAAACATGTTCTTATAAACCAGAGCAATGCAAAGCAACCTACCTTTTTCCTCTTAAATGCTAGAATAGATTTAGCAGCTATACTCTTTCATTCTTTCTTAAAAATTGATTTATGTCACACTCACATCTGATTTGCATCCCTTTAAAGGTAGTCTGTACTTGAGGATCAGGTGTATGAAATCAGGGGAAAAGACTTAAAGCTTAAACTCTGCTTTGGGCTCAGCTCTCAGAATGGGGCCTGTGCAGCTTTTGAAATGTTTGTATATTTAATTAAATGTTGTGGTTAATTGCAGTGAGGGTTTGTATATAGACACAAACATACCTGAGCATTGTGAAACTGTGGAAGGTAACACTGACACTGTGTGCCTTGATAATTTCCTTAGTATTAATCATCATGGTAAAAGGTAGATTATTAGGTTTGGTTCACACATGGTGGTGCTTTTGTGATAAGTACAAATTATGTGGCTCTGCAATTTATCTTGTACATTCCTCTGTATCACCTGCACCTCCTTGTGAAATCTCTCNGGTCTCTCTATTTGAACACTTTACATCCACGAGCTGTGTAGAATGGCTACTGCTCTTAGATCCTTCAGTAAAGTAGAAGCTTTTCTGAGCCCCTTACTGGAAAATACAGCAAGGTTTTAGTGCTTGGGAATGTGGGATTAACCATGTTAATTCTGGGACCAGTGGTGTCCAAGATCAGACAGTGTCAAGGTGGAAATGAACTGTAAACTGTCAGAAAACTGGGATTCTTTGTTTTCAGTAAGCATATAGTGCTTACATTAATTCAGAAAGAGCCCATCCCCATTTATTTTTGCCATCACTTTATTGTATTGGAAGAGAAGCTGTTTTCAGTAGCTTTTTCCTTTTTTTTCTTTTCATCAAGGTAGTATAAAAATAAGTGAACCTGTCCATAACCAATACAAAGCACGTGGCCAGGCTGCTGTGCTTTGACTCTGCTTTTGTACTTCATGGTGGCAGAAGGTAATGAAAGTTTGTTTTGTGGCAGAATTCCTGAATTCCTCATTTCTGAGCTGTCACTTCTGTGTGTAGCAGTGTTTGAGCACTTCCTATATTAGTATTGTTTTGAATCTTTCTTGTAGTTAAAAAGCAGAATCTACCTTGAGAGCCTTAATAGAACCAAATGTGGGTAACCTTTGTTGTATTTCTTAGGGCAATTAAGTGATCACTAATTGAGTAATGGCTATTTAAGCTACTACTTGTAAGAGAAGAAAAATTAAACTTTTAAAACGTACCTAAATTGTGTGTGAACATTCTTTAGGGTCTCTAAGAGATGCTGGCTACTTTTCACCACTATGCCCTAAATCTGTGGGCAATGGAGAGATCAGAAATTTATGATTAAAAAGAATATTTTTATTTCTGAAGGAATCAAAAATTGACTGCTCTGTACCTGAAGAGAATTTTGTGAATATGGGGAGCTATTGTAGTTCAGATTTTACTGAGATTATTTGTGGGTGATGGCATTTTTACTGAGGCTTCTTCAGCCTTCAGAAAGAAGGTAACACTTGCTAAATCCTACTTAGACCAGTGAATGGTCTCATTTAAGTCAAACTCTGATCATATGGGAGGAATTAAACAGACCCTTCACATATCACTGAGTGCTTGATTTTATTAATGTTAGTCTGACTGTCTTAAATATGTTCATTGTCTTTGGCTGTACTGCCTGGAGTTTGGTGGTCTAAGCCCACAGATGTTTGTCTGTCAGGAAGGAGTTATTCAGCTCTATTTTTGAGCTAGATTGCAAGTTTTCCTTGAAAAATGTGCACATTTTTCTTTGAAAGCCCTGTTTATTTTCTAATTTCTCTCTCCTGTTTCCACATGAAATAAAGGTTTTGCAGCTGGCAGGGCTTCTACAAAGGAACTGCTCAGGATAGCCTTTGTTTCAGATTCACTTTATGATTTCTTGTATGGTTTTGGAATTCCTCTTATGCTGGAACACCTGAACTTTGTCAGCCTTGAAAAAATCAGCTTGTTTTTGTTGGATAGTTTGCTTTGGGAAGAGGAAAAAACCTCGGAGAGAAAATACATCTGTTTGCTTTTCATCCATATTGTTATTTTTCTCAGTTCTATTCATATGATGATTTTAAGATTTCTAAGTGTAAACGTCTTTTTTATATTGCTTATTATGATGCAAAAAGAGCAAGGTGTTTTCTTTCTAGTAATTATTATTTGCATCCTTTTTGTTACAAGAACAGAACAAGGGATGTGAGCTGTGGCAGCAGACTTGTGACAATGCTTCTTGAATGGTCTTTTCCCCAGTGTAGTGAAAAGAGTTTGTTGTCTGAACCAAAATTAATGTTCATAAATGTGTGAAATCCTGTGGATTAATAAAACTCCTGCCTGTTTTTATTAAGAGTTTTTGTGCATGCTTGTGATGTAGCTCAGTGGTGCACAGAGAAGGGAGTGCTGGGGTTTTGCTAAGGGGATGCATCTCATGTTGTCAGTACAGAGCAGAACTTGTGGTGAAGGAGCTGTTACAGCCTCTGCATGGCTGGAGGTTTCCATGCTGGAAGTGCTTCACCTGTGGAGAACTGGAGTGGTGCTTATTTATGGAGGTTTGGGCTCAAAGCTTATTGTGAGGCAGATAGAAAGATCAGCAATATCTAACCTCAGATTATTTTTCTTGGCCAAGTCCTAGCTGTTCCTGAGAATGTTTTTTGTGGGATGCTTTTCTATTTGTTGGGCTTTTAAAAGCATGGAAGAGCTGTTCCTTGATGTATATTTGGATTTTTTGTGAATCTTAGGCTCCATGTATCATGAATTATCTTATACCACATAAGCACTACCATGAAAATGTTGGTGCCTGTGTAGAAGTTTTGTTGTTTGCTTCTTACTTAAACTTACACTTGGCTATTTTTTTTCAGGAATTTCCTTTGTGGGAGTCCAAACCTTTGTAGCAGGCATGAATTCTGTTGTACCAGTTTTTTTTTTTAGGGAATGGGAGTACAGTGCTTTTCCAGGAGTGCCTGGGTCTTGCAGGAAGTGTGTTTTTGGCCAGATTAGAGTATTGGGGTAACTGATGTAGAAAAGCACAATTTATGGAGAGGAATGTGCCTCTGGGGTGGAACTTTTAACTCCTTCTGTTGTGGGATGTTTGTAGCTGTCAGGGATTAGTACTGGTGTACTTTGAACAAATAAAACCTACTAAAAGCTAATATTTTCAAAATTTGATAAATAGAAGAGGGTTCTCTTTAATTTACAGAACTGTATTCTTAAAATTTATGGCAGGTAATAGTGAGTGAGTTTTCCATGAGTGCCATCATTCTGTTTTAACTGTGGCTTAATATTGTGGAATATTAATATTGCTCTGCTTTACATAAGGCTCCAACTGCTTACTTGTTACATACTGTAAATATTAAGAGGTCCCCTTGGACTTCCTGTAATTTATATTTCTTATTGAGTAAGCTGAAAACGGTGTCAGATGTTCATACTGCTTTTTCATGTCCATTTTGATGAATCTATTTATTACTTGTGTAATGAGTAGTACACATGGTTGGTTAGCCAAGTTATTGAACTTCATCAACCTTGGCTGAAATTCACAGTGCATGTGAAACTTGTTGTAACATGTAAGAAATTACATCTGGGCTAAAAGGTTCAATAATGATTACTGCTTGTAAGGGAATATTTTCACAAAGGATGGGATTGAGCTGTGGGCCTGTGGTGTACTTCAGGTACTCCTTTTACAGAGGAAAAACATATTTTTGTAGAAGAGGGAGCCTTCCTTGGTGGTTCTTGTCTCCTCTCTAAGAGCTAGAAAGACTTTTCAACTTGATTACTTTTCTCTTTTGAAATATTTATATTTCACAAAGGTTTTTCTTATTATTTTATGCATGCTTCATAGTCCAGAGGTGAAAAGACCTTTTGCATGATTCAGTTTGTCTTGCTGCAACACTGACATTGCTCTTTGCATAATTTTGTGTCTTCATGTTCTGAAAACTCATTGTGCTTCAAGAATTGTTTGCATACATATATGTAATTTGTATTATTTTGGAATGCATGCTAGATGCTGGAGAGGGAAGAGGTTACTAAATGTATTTTATTTTCTAATGACAGGATCTTCTGAAACATAGGGGGACTTCTCTAGATACTGACAACTTTAGCTACAGCCTGTAGATGTACACTAATGTGATGTTTTTGTCTCACTAACAGAAGATTTTTAGTGACTACATCTGTGCTAAGTAGATCCACAAGAAGGAAGGATTTCAGTATCATGTGTCTCTTTTATGCTTCTCATTCTTGGTTGTGTCAAGGTCTTAAAAGGTCTTGAAACTCAGGTCTGAAACAGTAAATCCCTACCGAGAAGGAAGTGAAAGGAGACAGGTAAAAATCTGAGAAGATAAAGATCAAAATTCTGACCTGATTAAAAGGAGTTTTATCTTCAGAATTTGTGATACCAGAATTTTGTCTGAATTATAGAATAATAGTAGGACAGTGAGAAAGCACTGATCCTATACTCATCCTAAAGTCTACAGTACACAGAGTTTTTTAAAAGACAGCATGTGATTTATGAAAATAAATTTGTCAAGTGTCACATTCTTTCAGGACTTCTCAAGGGAAGACTGTCAAAAGTACTTTTGTCATCCTTTTTTTATTAGTTAATGGTATTTGCAGTTTTTAGGTCACACATTAAACTCTTATGCCTTTCTGTTGTTTTTATTTTTCTTCTGTGAAGGGGATATTTTTTTCTTTTTTCCATTTATTCTGTTGGCTTGTCATTTTAATATGTGAGATCTCTGTAGCTTTATGTTCAGCTACATAACCTCAGTATTTTTGTTCCTGTAACATCCAGCTGGTTTTGATTTCTTGCTGTACTTCTATATTGTGGATTTCAGTACTTCATCTGTTGCTTCAGAGAATTCCCTACAGTCTGTCTTCAAATCTGAATAGTTTCATAGTAATGCATTTTGCTTCCTCTCCTTCAGTTAATGATGGTTACCTTAGTCAGTGTTCCTGAGTTCCTGTTTGTAGTTAATATCTTCTTTGTATTAAAAATACTGGTGAAGTTAGGTTTTCTGATTGTTGGTATACTTTCTTGATAGAAATAATATGTGTGAGAAAGGAGTTGTTACAGTTCAGTTCTGGATGTATTTATTAAAATCTTGTTCATGCACTGTCACTCAGGGTTCTAAACAATGAGTGTTGCTTAGAATTTTTTCATATTTTTCCCAGGTTATATTATCTTTGCAGAAGGTACATTTGGTGCCTCCTCTTTATTTATTCTTTATCCAAGCAGCTTTAACACAATACATTTTCTAATTGGATTGCCTTTATTTTTTTTAAATGAAAATCAAAATCGTAAAATTTGTGGGGCATTTTCCTCTTGTGGTGATTAGTCAAAATGCTGCCTTTTTGGAAAAAATTTCACTTTAAAAGTTTGTGAAGAGGTTTGCTAATTCTCCTACATCACAACCAAATTGAAGGAAACACTATCAAATTGTGTATTCAGAGATTCAGGAACTTTGGAGATTCTGGTCATGTTCCTCTCCTGCCCCTGGCAAGCATGAGCAGCACATCTTGCTTCTGTACATTTGTACATTGTAGACATTGATTGTGCTACTTAAGATTTTGAGAAATGTTATTAGCCTTATTTTGCTTAAGGAGCAGTGTATGGATGCAGTAAATTACCCACATTTACAGATTATGTCCATATTCCAGTTTAAAGTGGGAGATGGATTGTTCTGTCACAAGATAAAATATATATTTCTCTGAATGCTATTCTGATTCTTCAGCAAAGGGAGTAATTAAGATATAGTAAGAGTAGAAAATATGGCAACTAAAAAAAGAAAGCTTTTTAAGAAAGCCTTATTTGTTTGGGTCTCTGTCCAGCTGTGAGTAGATGCTGAGTGGTATAAACTTACTCTTGCTTGAAGATTTTTAATTTTGAAGGTAAAATTGGATTATTTTGTGCCTTGCTAAGCAAAGAGGAGTGCATAAAAACATGCATGGCCTATTTGGCAGCACACCTTTGGCATTGTGAGTGAAGGAAGATTATGATCTTTGAGAAGGTGTCTCACTGTGTCTTTTTCTGAATGGAATCTGTGGTCCAGGGAATAGACCCAACCTGAGATTTCTTGGTTCTGCTCTTTGCATCTGGCACTTTAAACATCTCTGGCAAAACCAAAAGTTGTGTATCTGGAATGTAAGGCAGAGAGAGTCTTCATAATATAATGGTGGAAAAACCTTGGTATGGAGTGTGTAACTGTTACTGGTCCTTTGCTTTAGAGGATGGTTGTCACTGAGCTCTTGGGTGGGCTGCTGGTGTTCCAGCTGTTAGCAGATAGACTTCAAATGTCTTCTGAAAAGATACAAATTAATTTTGGTGTGGGAAGATGCATGGCATGTTTTCATACACTTCTTGAAGGTGTGGCAAAGAGGTCTTCAATTTTTTTTTTTTTTGCCCACGGCCTTACATTGTAATTGACTTCTAATTCTTGCTTGTTTTCCATTCTCCTTGCTTTTGTGTACAGACACTTTTTGTTAATACTGTTCTTATTCTCCATCTTTTGTTTCAGAACTCCATCTCCTGCCTTACTTTGTATGTCGGAAGCACATGATGGATCATTTGAGTTATATAACAGCTTCCCACCTCCCTCTTCCCTTCGTAGTTTAAAGCACACCCAAAGGTTTGCCAGGTTTGAACTAGAGACACCAATGAGCTGCATCTTTCCTGTACTCAGGGTTTTCTGCAGGATCCTCAAATGACTCTTTTATTAAACTCTTCCTTTGCTGCCAAACTAAACAAATTGTCTTATTTCATATGGCCCAAAGACAGAGGTGGGTGGAGGCTGCCAGAAATCAGGTAGTGTTGGTTTAATTTTCAGTCTGTTCCTTTCCCCCTGATACAAAATGTGAGCTCCTTAGAACAGGACCTGGCTCTGTATGTTTGATTCCCTAAGATATCTCTTTTTTGTAAGCTGAACTGTGAGCTTTCTAGGACAGAACCTTGTTTTATTATTTATCTGTAAAATGTCTAGTGTGCATTTTAAAATCTTTCACTGTTTGTGTAACTGATATAAATAAACATCAAGTTTGTTTTAAGAAAAAAATTGGTCCAGTTTATGTTGTAGCACTTTCTCTGTATCTTTACATAACACTGAGCATTTCTTATGAAATGACTTTGAGATTAAAGCTAGGAGGATCTAGCACTTTAGCTGACAGCACAGTATGTCTTTTAATTATTCTGCCTTGGATGAAGTATTCCTCTTTATTGAATTTACTTCTTTTATTAACATTGCACTGTTGTACTTGCCAAAAGGAGATTCAAAACATGCAACTAATTTTTTTTATTATGTTTAATTAGGGCTCAGCTCAGCAGTACAGAAACCTATGATAGTGTTGGCTAACAGAGGAACAGAAGTGTACTTGAAAAGAATCTAGACAATTTCTGACTTTTTTCTTCATTTTTGCTTTGGTGGGAAAAACTGTGTTGCCAAAAGCTGCTGCTGATGTAAAGAGCAGCTTTAGAGAAGTTTGTCAACCCTATTTCTCTGAACTTGGAGCTTTTTTTTTTTTTTTTAATCTGATTAACAGCAGCATGCTGCACAGAAATGTTATTTATTTCCTTAATAATGTATTCAATTACTGGCATTTATAAGTAGACTGGCTTTATTTAAGCAAATAAACAAAGGAACTGGTCACTCATCCCACAGCTACTAAACCTTCAGGAATAATTACTGCTGAGACATGGAGTGCTCTAAATGTCACAGCAAATTTGACTGCTCAGACCTGATTTAGGTTTCATCAAGATGCTGGTTTGATGTTGACTTACATTATGGGCAGATTGTTGTTTTCTGCTCCTCCAGATTTCAGTTAAATGTTTAATTTGGAAATGTATATTTCACAGTAAAAATAGAAGTAGTGTGTTAACATAAGTACAGTCTAACAAAATATTTTTTTATCCCTTATGAATATAAGCATTCTTAATTCAGAATAATTTAGGGTTTTTACTAAAATAAAGAATATGAGTCACACTAAAATAAGTTCTGCTTATTTTGAGACAAAGTGCTATTTCAGGTTTCTTTTACAATGTATGTAACTGTATTTGACTTAACTTGGTAATAATACATTTAAATACACTTTCAAGTGGAAAGGTTGTTTTTGTTTAGAAAAAGTGAAGCTGTGTTGAGTTGCTTCATATTCAGATGCCTGTCTGCCTTCATTATATGTTATCTGTTACAATGGAAAAAAATTGTATTCAAACAGAAAAATAAACTCTCTAATAAATTCTCCATAAACATTAAATGATAAAACCAAATGCTAAATTTTGATTTTTTTTTTTAAATATAGTAATTGTTAGGAAAACTGCCTGCCTTGCTTGCAAGAGGCCACAATGTCATTTTTAAAGACAGTTTAAAGAAAACATGAATTTAGTCTATGCTTGAAGAAACACTGAGAATAAAATATTCAAACAGAATAATCCCTAGTTCCAGATGTGATGCTAAGATGTGAATAGTTGTTAATTTCTGTGAAGTTTTTTTAGTATTGATGAAATGCCATAGGCCACTGGACTTACACAATACACTTTAAAAATATTCAGTAAAAATTTGTTTGGGATTTGGTAGGAGCATGATCCTGTAATAGATAAAAAAAAGCAAGATGAAGATGAAACATGAAGGCTGAGAGGGTTTTTTTTTGCCCCCTTTTAAAGGAGTATTTTATCTACACAGGGGTTTGGGATGGGTTGAAATGGAAGTTGCAAATCTGAACTCTTTTTGACTGTGATTTTTTGGTCACTGATGTACATCTAAAGCAAGGAGTAGGTATGAAAGATAGAACTGGGATTTGACAGAAAATTCACTTCTTATTTCTGATTCTCCTTCTCTTCCCTTCAGTTTAATCCCTGGCCACTGCTCCTCTATTTAGGCACATTACAGAACCTGTTTGCACTTAGATGACTTGGGAAGTGAAAAAAAATCTTGATTGGGATGATTTCTGCAGTTCAATATAAAATTTCAGTTTTGTTTTTGTCTCCCCTTATGTTTGCATTAGGCTGTTTTAAGGCAATCTAACAGCTGAAACCCACAGTTACTCTGAGTTGTATCTCCTTGTATTTTAGGGGCAGACATTTAGTGGTTGGTGGGAATTGCCTTGACACAACCAAAGCAAGGTCTTACCTTGTGAGATGAGATGTAGCTTGGCTCTGGATTTAATGTGCTGCATTCTCACTTCAGGGCTCATTCCAGGCTGGAGCCCTTGGCTGTTATTCCAGTGTTTATATTGGGAAGTAGCTCCTGTACACCATGAAGGGTCAGCAGCGCGCGCTTGGATCTGCTGTGGGACCTTTGGGTAGCTGAGATACTGATCAGGGTTGGGTGAAACAGCTGAAAGGACTCAAGTCCCAGCTTCCTTCATGTCTGATGTGAGGACATGGTGGAGTTGGGTTGGTGGGTGGCTTTGGGCAGTGAGCTGGAGCAGATACCAGCTCTGATTGCAACCCCATGGCTCTCAGTTGCAGCATATTTGTGTCCTAGCACCATCACTCACAAATTCAGCTTTCTTACCCTCAAATGATGCATTTTAAATTTTTTACAGCAAGAACAAGCAACAGATATTCAAAATTCCATTAATTTAAGGACGTTTTAACATGTTTTAGTGTCGTGGTCCCTTCAGAGGAAACAAGATATTTTGGGGTTTTGTTGGTGATAAAGCAGTCCACTTACTGTTAAGAATAACTTGGCCTTACCCAGGGCAGTGTATTGCAAAAGAGTGTAAGGAGGGCATATTTTTGGGTTGGTTAGATGGAAAACAGAATCAATGCATTACTCATCCTTTTTCGTTTGTGTTGGCTTTTTCTGTGCTTCATGACTCCAAGAAAAACACGTTTGTCCAATTTACACACAAAGGGAGAGGCAGGATGTATCTTTCATCTAAAATCACACTTTGCTATGAAAAATATCAGTATGTGTCATTGACATGTGCCTGTAAACACATGGAAACAAAGGCAGCATTAGTATTCCATGGGAATTGCTAATTTTAAATTGAGTTTTAAAATATCTTAGTGCTTTAGTTGCTTGAAAACTTGCATTTGGAGCAGGTTGAATAATGTGTCTCTTAAGATTTTATCCTAAATATCTGTACTGAAGCAGAGTGGATGAGGCTAAGCAGTCCTGATAGGGAATGTGTGGTGCTTTTTTGGCTCTGAAAGGTGTGAGTTTGTCAATGATGTGATGTTTTGCATGTGCCTGTGCAAGCTCTATTGGATGCTGCACTCTGGACCCACCAGCACGGGCAGCAGTGATCCTGGTTGCAGAAGATTTAAATCACACCTCAGTGTTGCAGTATTTCAACCTGAAAAGAATTCTTTATCACTTTTTCTGTAGCACATCTGAATCATCTTTACTCCTGTTCTGAAGAAGTGTTGAATAAGATGAACTGATTCACTCTCACTGGTGTTTAGGTCTTCCAGATTTGAAGAAATCTAAGTTATTTCTAGGACACAAGTATCCTTTTTTGTTTATATGTACTCTTGAGTCCCCAAAATCAGCAGTCTGTTTGCTGAGATGCAGCAGTTGGGATGAGAGTCTGTTTTGAGTTTCAAAGACCTTTTGTTGCAAGCAAACCATGAAGGTTTTTACACTGAGAACTGAGCTGTTCAAAGAAGGATGGCATCATTGTATTTCAAATGTGTTGTAAAGGACAGCTCCAAGGTATCCTGGAGTATTTGAGCAAAGGTAGAGAAGCTGAAGAAAACTTGCTTTGTCTAAAATGTTTTTGAGAGTTTCTTGTGTATTCAAACCTCCTTATATTTGAAATAAAGGAATGTTTTAAAACATGTAAAGGCGTGGTGCAAATTCCTTACAAAATGTCCCCTGGTGATTGATGGACTGTATGCTCTCTGTTTAAACAAGAAATCACTGAAATACTTTTCCACTCAGTGAATCCTTTTCTCTGTTTTATAGAGGAGGCTGCACCATTGGGCAGAGCCCTGTTCTCATCTGGTGTGTGTTGACACAGTGTAGCTGGCATTAATTGAGCGATGCTAACTGCTTCTTAATTGACACCATTAGCTGAAAATCTGCACCAAAAATCAGTGGCAGTAGTGGACTGCAAATAGCCAGGAGTGTGAGAATATTGAACAATCATAGAAGATGAACAATGAAATTTAGTGCTAATTTCTGAGTCTTTATGAACCAATGCTGTAAGAAAGGGCTGAGGGGTTTTAAATGTCTGTAGCAAATCCCATGTGCTTGTAGCTCTCTTGTTCTGCTCCCAGTCCTTTAGGTTAGCTGGTGATGTAGAACTGTGCCACAATGTTTATCCCCATGTATGTCTTATTCCTAAAGAGGATTTTCACTTCTGAGTGTCGGATTAGAGCTCGTTCAGCCACAGCACCAGCAGCAAGAGTAGTTGATCTCAGCACAAACTTGAGATTTCCAGGGCAATTGCTTGAAATTAGTTTTATAAAACATTTGCTCAAAATAGTTTATTTAAATACTCCATACAATGCAGTGATTACTTTTTCAAAGTGGATGTTAGTTAAGTATGTTATTCTCCTGTCACATATGGGGGAAGAGTCTCTTTTATTCCTTGTAATTGGTTGACCTTGATGCCCAAGTCTGTCACTCTGTGCTGTTTTTCTAGTGTAGTTTTCCCTACTTTTAAACCCCCCACAACTAGTATATAACTTGTTAGCAGTGGGCTGTGCTGTCTCTTTTACCTGGGTTAAATAGCTCTGCAACATCCTAGTGCTGTGGTGCAGGGAAGATTCACCCCTGGAGAACATCACTTATTTCTTGGAAAAGAAATTAATGTCATTGCTGTTAGTGTCCCCTCACTGTGAAAGGGCTGTGTCACTAAGTGGTGGCAGTCTCAGATTAAGTGAAATATTAAGAAAATCTTTACTTCTTTTGAAGTCCACAGAGTTACTTTTGTGGGTAGAATTAAGGTTGCTCTGGTTCCTTAATTGTGCCTGTCCCTTACATAGTTATTTAGGCTTCTCTTTCTATGTAACCCTGCTGTGACCCTATGTAACCTGATTTTTTTCAAGGTTTTACTGTCTGGGTGTTTATGATCTTTGTGGTTTAACTTTGGTGTATGAAACCACATTCAGTGTGGATTGTGATTCAATGGTAGTTTTTATAGAGAGGTAAGATTTTATTTTTAGAGTTTAAATGGTTTTGTACTTCACTCAATCCATGTGTTAGGCTGAGGTTTTAAAATTTACATTGAAAATATAGCTGCATTTTGCTGAAGAACAAATGCTGTTGACAGACTTAGTTTAACACAGTGACAGGAAGGAAGTTTTCCTTCCTGCTAGAAGCTTTTCCCTGTCTAAGGGAAAAGGAAAGCTTTACCTGTCTAAGATTTTTGATACAGGGGGGAAAGAAACATTAACTGTTGCAGAAGAACCAGAGAGGTAAAGCTGTAAAAAGACTTGGGTTCTGAGGTGCTCCCAAACTCCTCCTTCAGGTGTTCCAGTTGGAAGTTGCATGTGTATCTAACTGTCCTAAATAAAGAGCAGGAGTGTTTGTGAATTAGTTTAAAATATGTCTGATGGGGAGACATGTCAGCACTTCACCTGTGACAACATTCAAATGCAGGTTTTTTTAGCACGTGATTTCATGTAAAGATCAGAACATGTCTGCCTAAGGGTGAAGAATCACTCTCTGGAGCTCAGAGAAGAGCAAAGATATCCTAAAGAGAAGTGCTTGACACTGCTCTCCCCATTTGCAAGGAAGAGTTGAGATGGCATGAAATGAACTAAACTCCCAGCATGTAACTCACTTAGTTTATAATGAGTATGAAGTTATTAACTATAGGGGAGAATGGCGTGGAATTTATTATTTTGCACAGTTGATTATTTTGCACAGTGTGACATGGGGTAGAGTTAGCAAAACATCATCACACTTTGCTAATTAATCTGGCCACCAGCTCTCAATCTTTGTATAACAATAGCAAAACTATTCCCAGGCATTCCAACTTGTTTTTAATAATATGGTCAGCTAGTCAAAATAAGTATTCTTGTGCAAAACAAGAAGCATAACAGCTAGCTAATGGTACATCTTACATTAGTTACATGAAAAATTCTAGTTAAATATGCTTAAAGTGGAATTAGGAACAAGGGAAATCTTTGCATATGCTGTAGCTGAATTCATGTGCATGCAATGAATTATCCAGGTAATTAAAGTTGCTTGGTGCAGTGAATGGCTTTAAAGGAGATACAGGAAAATTGCTTGGACTTAAATACCGTAAGTATGTAATTGCAGAAAATTGTATAAATTTGTCTTGGTGTCTGTTGTTTCTATAATGTAAGTTATGTTTTGTGCTGTAACTGGATTTTGTTGCTTCAGGGTGCTTTGGAAGTGAGACAACCCATCTTCATAGGCTTTTTGGTAAACAATTTTTAACAGGAAATCATGAACATGCTTTAAATGTCATAAAGCTAAAACAAATGCCTCTTCTCTTTGAATTCTTCACATACTCAAATTGTTGAGCATTTCAGTTTGATTCTTCCTTTCATAGTTTAGGCTTTTCTAGTTGAACTCATTAAGCTGTGTTATTCCTCTTTCAGCTAGAAGGCAATTCCTGTCATTGGCACAGTTCTCCATGGAGATGGACGCCCAGTGATACCATTAACTGCATCACAAATATGTAGTAGCTCCCTCCTGGTAGAAACCCAGGTTCTGGCTCAGTTCTCTGCACTTCATGTGCATTCTGCTCTCCCCAAAAGTTCTCATCTCCTGTTGTAAATTCTCACAGATTTTTTCCCATTCAATGAAGTTTACTTTGGACCAACTTCTATGCAGCTTTTCATTAGTGAATTGAACAGTGAAACAACGTTTTGTTCCCCCTGCCACAGGTGGTCCTCAGATTGATGACTCTGAGGCCAACTGTGCATTTAAAGAGCCCTGAGCTCAGTGTTGGATGCTCTGTCACTTCCAGAGTGAAGTTGTCAGGCACAGTGGCTCTGCAGCCTCTCTCTGTGGCACATTGTTCACAAACAAGGAAGGAACACATCCAATCCCACCCTAATAATAGCTGAGGACATTGGTAGGCAGAGAAGTTGAGTCTGTTTTTTTAAGATGCCAAACCTGTTGTGCACAAAATACATACAATTATTGCCCAAAAGACCTGATCAAATTGAGGTGTTTGTGTTTCCCCATGTGTGCTCTTAAAAGCTCAGTCCAGGTGACTCTCAGGTCACTGAACTGCATTTAGCTGCACTTAAATGCGTGGCTCGTGTTTTCAGGTAATTTTATAGCTCTGTGCTGCTGCTGGGATCTGTTTGTGACTCGGACCATGTTTTATCCTAGGTTTTGAAACTGCCAAGTCCCTGGCCCTGCATGGGGCATGTGTCATCCTGGCCTGCAGGAGCCCGGCGCGAGGCAACGCGGCCGTGCAGCGCATCCTGGAGGAATGGGTGAGTGTGTGCTCAGTGCCCTGCACGGGGCTGGGCTCTGCAAGGTGTGACATCCTCTGTGCACTGCCAGCAGATACACACAGCACTGCCATGCCAGAACCTGAGCAAAAAGTAATTTGTCTTATTTGGTAACACCCTGCTCAGTTGCTGGTGCATGGGTGTGGATGCGACAAGTTGGTCAGAGAGCAGAACAGTTTCCCAGGAATCTTCTGGGAAAGCTGTGAGAAGCTCAGAGAAAAGAATTAAAACAATTCTTATCTTAAGTCTCTGCAGCTGGTGTTTGTGAGCATGTGGAATGTGAGTATGTGATGTTTATGGAAAGAGGTGGACAGAAGGCGTTGTTCCTAATTAACCAATGGGGTGACAGGTGTTACTAAGAACCAGTCAGGTTCTGGGTGGATGATGTTGCTTATAAAAAAGTGAAGTTTTGGAATAAAGGAGCTTTTTGCCTTCTGAAAATGCATGTAGTTGTGTTGCCTTCATTTCCATTCCTGACTCAATGGTGACACGTGGGTGACAGAGGTTTTTCATTCCTTGTGAGTGTGTTGGGCTGCAAGGCTTGATGTGCTGTTGTCCATGTTATTTGTGGATGCTTTGTAAGGGAAGAAAAATGGTTGGAAGAACCACTGATAGAAAAGGACATTCTAGAACCAAAGTGAATAACTATCCAAAGGAGGATGGACACAGTCTCCAAAACAGCCACTGTTTTGCCCATAATTGTTCTACAGTGAGAGATTTCAGAGGGTCATTTTTGTACTTTTCAAACACAAGAATGTTTCTCCTTTTCTGAGTTTATCAGGCTCTGCAGCCCTGCTGCCAAGCTGTCACAGTGGTTTTTTCCTTCTAGGTTCTTCCCACTTCCTTACCTTTTTCTCCCATTTTTGTCACACAAACACCAGCTTTTCAGTCCCATCTATTGCCTTGATGCTCTTTGATTCCTAACTTTCCCTGATCCCCATTAAAAAAAAATCTTCTAAGGCCTTTATTAAAATATACTCAGCTGTCCTAATTTATTCCTCCCACAATCATTTATTTGCTAGCAAGGATTGCAGGCTACTTTTGTTTGAGCTTGCTGGGACTGCTGAATTCCATGAGAGAATGTGATGACATCTTTACGCTTAAATGAATAAAAGACCAATGGATCAGATTCTTCTTATCTTATCTTTCCAGCTAAAATCCAGCTAAAATTAGTGATGAGTGTTTTGCTTTTATTTCCTGAGCTTTCAAAGTATTTCATCTGCTCCCAGATAACATGGGAGAGCACTCAGTAGTATTAATATTTACACATAAGTAGTCTAAAGATAATTTTAATATTCATTAATGCAAAACAAATGGTGCTTATTTACGTGTATTTCCAGATAAGTGATGCTTTCAATATTGCTATGTTTTGTAACCACAAGTTTCATGAAGAATCAGTCTTTGGATTTAGGTCTTTTTCTCTTGCCCAGATGATATGAATGATTTGCAGTAAAGGTTTGGTTGGGGAAAATGTCTTCCTTGCTGCTTTCATCCCATTAAAGCTCTTTTGAAAATTTTATTTTAATTAAAAAAAAATCAATAGCATGGAATTCCAAGAGAATTCCAACAGAGGCCAGCATAGTGTCTATTCTCTTTCAGTAGAACTGGACTTGGTGATACTCTGTTTGAATTTGATAGTCCCAGTCCAGCTAAATATGGCTGTTTATATGGGTTTTATCTAACTAAAATTAGGCAGTGGTGAACACCTTTTATTTGAAAAATATCCCATTATCCTCTTAATCCCAACCATATCTCTGACCACTTTGAAGACAATGGGAGTTCAGAATACTTGTCTTAAATACCTGTATTATCACACCAAAAGTTAATGAGTTGTTAATTGAATGAAGAACATTGAAGGTCAAATTACTTCAGAAACACTGCATTTATTTACTAACAGTTTTCAAATTCTAATTGTTCAGAAAAAGAGTCTCATCTGTAAACTGGTAGCTGGAAAACCTTCAATGCATCTTTGTAATGGCTTTGTTGTTGTTTATTGAGAGGGACTAATTAACTTTGATTATTGCACTAATATTATGGCACTTTGACAGTCCCTCAGATTTATGACTCTGGGAAAATAAACAAATGAAATGCAGGTGCTGGAGCAGAAAGAATAAGTTATTACTGAACTTTAATTACTTGGAGTGTGTAACCAGGAGAGAATTAGTTGATGAATTACAAGATGCTTAAAATTTACATCAAATTGTAAGCAGTCTTGAGGAAAACAAACACAAAAACCAGTCCCAAAATCAGTTACTGAAAACAAAGAGACAAAGATTAATTTGACTGATTTGCTACTAATATTAAAATATGGATGTAAAATATTAATTTTTAGCTTATAGGTGTAACTACAGGAAGTTGTTAATTGGAAATACTTTCCTAAAAATGAAAGAGTTTAAAACAATATCAACAACCTCTGCATCTGATTCAGATGAATTCTCAGTACGTAGCTGCAACTGTTCTGCTAGAAAGAACTTCAAAGCATGCATAGAATTTTGTCTCATCTGTTCCTAGAGAAAGCAAAATTATTGAAAGGAAGTTGATTTACTTTTCAATTTGGAATCAATTTAAAGAAAAATGCAGCTGGTTAGGTTGCAGCCTTACCAAGCCTCATGTTCATGGTACTCAGGTAGTATTTTCAGTAGCAATAGTGCTACCTACTTGTTTTATGTTTTCTTGTAAATCTTTGAGTCTCTGAGCTGCATTATTAAATACAATGTTCCTCCAGTAATCTGAGGGGTAGGAATTTGATAAATGTGTTCCTACTCTTCAACTGAATTCCCAAATCTCTTTTCATTTGCATGAAATATGCTCTTAAAACAAAAACCCCCAAACTGTTGCCAAATGGAGTTCTAGTGTGTTTACCTGTCCTAAGTGTGGAGTTTTACTATAAATTGTTGTAATATAATTGGTATTTCTGTAAAAACCTGTATATTACCAAAAGCAGTGTGTACCCTATGCTGACTTTTCTGTGGGACAGTATCCTTTGATACTCAAGGTTTAGATGTTGGACACAGAATATTTCTTTTTCCATTCTTTGTAGATACAAAAGAGTTCCACATACTTTGCAAGAAGAGAAAAGAATTAAAAGTGTGTAACAGAACAACTTATTTTTCAAATTTTTATACAATTATCAAATTAGTGGCCTGTATTAACTAGAGCCTGGAATATATATGTGGAAAAAACTGTAATTTTTAAAACCCCAACCACCACCTCTGCCAAACCACAACAAACCAAACCCAAATCAAACCTAGTGTAATGCAGCATTTAAAAATAGAGTGTACATAAAATAGCAGCACTAAGGAAAAGCACCCAGCTGGGTCCCTCAGTGAGTCTGTTTGTGACATCCCTGTCTGGAATGCCACAACACTGAGTGTGCAGAAACACAGCTCTGCTCTGGGCCTGCTCTACTTCAAAATCAGTTGTGAGGCAAAAATTGCAGTTTCAGTTTGCTTGTAGTGAAAGCTGAAAATCAAGTTTATAAAGACAAAATGGGACGGTTAAATGGCTTGGGAAAATCCAATTGTTAAGATTTAGAGAAAAAAGCAGGAGTAATGGGAGAAAATAAGATTTTTTTTCAGATTAGCTGTCATTATGTTTAAAAAGCAAATGCAAACTGATCTTAACTGGCTGTTGTAGACAAATCTAGAGAACTTTGTTTGGAACAATTTATGCCTGAAGAGCTGTTTTATAGGGAGTTTGAGCCATTTGAGTAGGGATTACCCATATAAACTTGCTAATTACTTTGGTTAACTGACATTTGTTTGCAACCTGCAGTATTCCAGTTATTTTCTTTCTAAACTACAGCACAATTTTGCTAATATTGCAAATAAAGGGTAATTGCCTTGTGTAAAGCATTGTGACAAGTTTTAATGTGATTGGTCTGGCTGGTCTATCAAATATAATTTTTATGGAGGAGTATGGTTGATTATATTGGTGCAATCTAATGTTTATACACATGCATATATATATATATAGACAGAAATAGGAAGAGAAAGTATGTAAAGGCAGCAGATAAAAAGAGAGATCAGTATTGCTTTACATTTGATATCTTGAAAATGAGTGTTCATGCACGGTGACGTTCAATATCAATTTAAAACTGTTTGATAATTTCTTGCTTGGAAAAGAGGAAATTAGAATTCTAGAGTTATGATTCATTTTAATCAGAAAGAAATTGTCAAACATAAATCTCTCCTTGAGTAGTGAAAAGGCCTGAAAGCAGCCAAGAAAAATATCAATACTTTGCAAAGGAGGAATGATTGTTCCAATTCGTAGCTTAATTGACTTTGAGGCTTAATGAAAAACACTACAGTGCTGTTTGTACACATAGTTGCTCTGACAAACATGGAAATCTATGCTCCAGGAAGAGAGGCTAGGTAATTTATTTTACATTATTATTGATATAATTTTCTAATTGAGTATGAGCAGAATGTTTGGATAAGACTGCGTAGCTCCAGATGTTAGTGGTATTCTCAAGAAAATACTTAAGAATATGAATGAATAAAATATTTCATAAATCACAGCTTTTCTTGCCAAGAAGCTCTCATTTATTTATTCCTGTCAAATAGTCTTTGAAGTACATATTAAAAGATAAATTGTAAGTTTAATATTTCATAAAAAGTTAATGTTTCTTTGGTAATTATTCCTCAGTGTTAAACCTACAGCTACATTAAAGATTAGTTTAAACTGTAAAAAGAACATTTGGGTTTGCTTTTTAAGTAGAGACTCACAAGGTAGAGATGTGACAAGAGAAGAGAGAAAAGCTCTGAAGAAAACCAACCAAACAAATGTGACTCCTTGCTGTATTCCTTTCCCCTGAAGTATTCTTCACTGAAGGAGTGATTTATATTCTTGCTGATTAAGTAACTGAATGAAATTAAAACGTGATAAGTGAGTCTTTGTATTCCAGTTGTGATCCCATGAAGTGCAGAAAGACAAGAAGCAAACTGGGCACATTTACCAGACATGGGCAAGAGTTTTCATGTGGTCACTGTGTGTGTTTCCCCCTCGAGGAAGGGGCTCTGTTTTCCCATGAAGTTTTGTTTCCACTGCTGTCCTTGGTTTAGAATTTTTTGTAAACCTTCTCATGGTTAGTGACAGGTTTTCATTTATGGGAAAAGCTGGAGACTGCCTAGAAGATGGCTCTGGAGGTGTAGTAAATACTGACTGAAACCACAGTCTGTTAGTACAGAATCAAAGGGTTTCCAAGTGGTGCTAAATAAAAGCTCTTAAAAATAATCCTCAAAATAGGAAATATTTCAGAATATCCTACAAGTAAAATCACACAAATTTGTGAGAATATGACTTCCAATATTCTTTTATTATTTTGTAATAAAGAATTGTCTTGTTTCAAAGCAGGATATCCTAAACTATGTATTGCTGGCTCACATGCCATCATGGTGTAATATACACTTAGAAAGGCCTGCAATATATGGACATATTTCATTTTCCAGTGCTTGGGCAGTGCCCATGCTAAAGAATCATGGTAAAGGGAGTCATCCAAACCTTGCTGTGGGGAAAAGGCCTTGCAGGAAGGGGCAGTATCTTGTATTAAATGAACTGGTAATGCAATAAAGAAAAATCTGCATGAACTTGTCTCACTAGCAGCTGTGGACACTCCAACTAAAGAATTATTGCCTCTGCTGAGTATAAGGCCTTTTTTGATTCTTAAGGCTGTGATCCACATTTTTCTGAAATGAAGGGATCTTTTAATTAACTAATTGCAGTGCAATCAGACCATATGTTACTGGGGGGGAATTGACAGTATAAACATTACCCAGTCCTGTTGCTAGCAGCAACTCAGTAGGACCAGTATGAACATATGACCGGATTTTGGCCATAATGTTTAAGAATTCAGTAAGTTTCTGTGAGTAATCTGCTCAGTTGAGAAACCTTAAGAGAGTGATGTGTGCGGCAAAGCTATTTTCCAAATACAGATGCTTAAAAATCCCCCCACATGAAGTTAAAAATGTGGAACAGTACAATCAACATTTACATGGATGGATCGTTGAGGTCTTTTTTTTTTTTTTTTGTACACCATAAACATATGGCATGAATTTGATTTCATTACAGATGCTGAGAAAAGGGAAAGGCAAATATTTATATTACATTCATGTTTTACAGTAAAAACACTGTTCAGTTTGTTTATACAGTTCCACTGTTACAGTTTTTATGGTTAGTAATGAAACCGCTGTAAAACAGAGTCTGAATTATACAGCAGATGTGTTAAGCCCCTAACTTTCAGGGTTGGGCATCCTCCTGAATACTGATAGCAGTTACTTGCAGAGTTGATGTACTGGCTATAGCTGAGCTTTTTCATACTTAGATCTTCATCTGCAGTTAGCTCTGCACTGTATGGATACACACAACTGATAGAGTTTTATTATTTATCATGATGAAGCAACCAGCCCGAGAGGGCAGCGTGCCCAGCCCCTCTGAGGGTGCACAGCCTGCTGCTGCTGCAGGGACAGGCTTTGCTTCCACTGGGGAGATGCTGCCTTTGACAGCTTTCAACCCCCAAATATGAGTTAACCCTTAGACCTCGACCAAATCCAGGAGCAAACCCTAAATCTGTTTGCACCCCAAACCCCCCAGGTGTGTGTGAGTTCATAACTGCACACAGCTGATAGAAACTGAGCTCACCCAGAGCTATGGGGTTGCAAGGTTTTTAACATAGTAAGACAATTTGCCATGGTTTCCTCCAGTAAAGAAAAAAGTTATCTTTTGAGTTGACTTAATTACTTCTACTCTCATAATTCTCTTCACATTCCAATATCTGTTACACGTGTATTAAAAAAAAAACTTCTAAAATGTAATTTTAAAAGAAGTCACAGTATTTTACTATTCCTTAATTTTTTCCTCCAGTCAGCAGAATTTTATACATAGAAATGTTGAAGTGATCTTTTTGGTAATTTGTTTCTTTAGCACAGCCCTGCTGTTCTTAATCTGGAAATGTGAGTCACAAAATCCCTACCATGCCTAAAGCTTTATAATAATACTACTTAAATGCAGTTTGAGCTTTTTAACAAAAAAAAAATTTAAGACCCCCCCCCCCCCCCCCCCCCCAAGACAGTAACAGACCTCAGGATAACCCCTTTAAAAACTGCACTTCATGTTTGATCTTCAATTAGAAGTCACTAGGAGACACTGTGTGCTCAAATATACCACCAACCTGTCTGGGGATGTCTGCCTTTGTAAAAAAGTAGACTTTGTACATTGACTTGAGTGTAGCTTATAGGATGCAAAGTCTGGGATGCAAAGTCTGATAATTTGTATATTTAGTGTAACTTGGGTTTGGTCTTTTCCTCAATTTTTCTGTCTCTGAATGTGTTTTATAAAACTATTTAATGTTGCTGACGTTGAAAACTTATTTACTGTAGTCCAGATAGATGTGCTCTTACATCCAGTGAGTTCTGCTGTCACTGGATTTCTTGCTGTCAGTTCTGGGAGAGGAGGAATTAAAGTGTCTAGATATATATATATTTTAAACCATCTTCACAATTAATCTGATTGTAACATAAGCTTATAATATATTCCATTAATGAAGAAGACAAGCTTAGCTTATGGTAAATACAGTACTAAGTGTTTATAGTGCATTTCATATTTTACATGATTCCCTTTATAATTCTGCTTATCTTTTCATTCTAATTCCCTAAAGGATGTATAAAAGAACCCCTAAAGAGAGTAATTACTGCTCTATTCCTTAACCAAGGCTCCTCTTGCAAAAAGAAATCTGAGCAGCTTTTTAAAGAAGGCAGTTTTAAATAAAAATGCAAATAAGCTGCTTTGTAACCACATTAATTACCCACCTAGCCTCTTATTACCGTGTTTGTATTGTTTGCAAACACTATTTACAGTCGTGTGGAAATTACCATTCCTGGGCTGGAGGAGCTGCTGGTGGTGGGTTGTGCTTTGGAACCAATTAGAGTGAACCCTGTCTGCAGCGGGGCTCCGGGGAGCAGGAATAGCCTTGCACTGTCAGAGCAGGCATTAACTGGGCTGCACAGCACTGCCTTGTAATTATAGCACTGCTCCTCTTCTGCCTCTGCCTGAGTTCCATTCTCTGCATCTTAAAACTAAACAGGCAGCCTTGTGTCTCGCTAATGATTTAATGTGCACTCTGATTTTTTTTTTTTTTTGTGGAAGTCGCGGTAAAATCTGGCGGGTCGTTTTTGTCGCCAGAATCGTTCTTTGCTTTAATTTTATAAAAAGTAAACAGAAGACTCATGCTTCTGTGTTCAGGATGTTACACGTTTCCATTAATCACATTTTCACATGAATCCCTCAACTTTATTAGTTTATTTCATCATCAGAAGTGACCAGCATGGGCTATCTGTTGGTATTGCAAGCAGTGTTAGTGGGCAATAATTGTAGCTCTTCCAACACATGGAAGACACAGAATGCTTCATAACAAAACACACTCTTACTTGTTAAGTGCAGTGCACACTTGTTGCTAGCCTGGTGTGTGTTGTGTTCTTGTCTTGGTTTTCTCTGTCACGATTCTAAAATGGGTCTTTACCCTAAAAATTATCCAGAAATTAAAACAAAACCAAAGAGGCGACTCAGTATTTATGTTTTTAGACTTATAAATGTTTTTCAGATGCCTAATAATTTGATTTGATGGGTCATAGAGCCTGCAATGTGAAGAATCAGTTTTTTAAGATTTGTTTTCTTAAGCTTGTAACCAGTCCATCAATATAGTTAATGAATCTTTTGAAGTACAGAAATGTATTTTGGTTGAGCTCAGTGCAGGGAAGAAAGGTAGAGAGATTATTTTCTTCCTACTTGTGGATCTGCAGTGCTGTGACAGGGTGATAATGTTTAAAGGAATCTTGATGATAAACTCAAAAATCTTAAGGTCTTAGTGTAACACTAAATATAGTAGAACAGTAAAATAGTAAATCCAGGATGGTGTAGTACAACTGCAGAACTGTAATGCATTAAAAAGAAGGAAAAAAAGAATAAAAAGTGGTTGCAGGATCACTTGCCGTTTTAACAGTGACAAGGGACTAATGTGAGGGCATCAAAAGAAGCACTGACTTGTTTCATGATCCACAATAGCTTATAAAACTGGAGATAATTATCAGGCTTATATGACTTCAGAGCAGCACAAGTGACATGAAACAAGCATAGCTAGAGTTCAACAGGAATGCAGGAGATGTCTTGAAAACAGACTTGCTGAGTAGAATGCCTAAAAAGTGCTAATAATTTATGTGATTGTCAATTATATTCTTAAACCTTTTATTACTATAAAACCAAAGCATCACACTTTTTGTTTAATTTACTGTCCTTTCTAATTTCTCCTTATCCTTTAATTCCCTTTTATCTTAATAATCACCTTTGGAGGTGGTGTGCTAAACTTGTTCTTTCCTGTATTTCATTGGGGGTCATGAGACAGAGTATTAACTTCAACAAGAAACCTTGCTTATCAAATAAAAGCATGGGATTAATGCAGAAAAACGAGTATTTGGGGTAGCTTTTATTACTATGTTTTTACTGGAGCCAGGCAAAATAGGCTTTGATTCAACCTTGCAGTGGGCAGAACTGAAGGGACTTTCGGCTCTTAGACATCAGAGAATCCTTGAGAGTAGGTGGGAAAGAAAGTACAAGACCCAGTTCAGGAAAAAATTTCAGTCTGCACTTGCATTCTGCTTTGGGTGCTGAGATGTTCTCAGGAATTGTTACTCTGCTGTTTAGAAGGACCTGCACACTGCCTGCAGCTGCAAAGCAGGACATCAGGAGATCTGAAGTGCTGGTGACCCTCTCTGTGACATTTATGCCTTGTGGGGTCAGGGAGCTTTAATATTTTCCTCAGTTATACCAGCTTATAAATTTTAGGAACTGTTCATGAATATAATCATGTTTAACATGTTATGGCTGCAAACAAAGACATGAGTGTATGTACTCATTTCTAATTAATTTGTGTAATTATGTTTTATAATCTAGGTGTTTGCAAAGCAGAACATAGTACACCCCATTTACTGTCTGCTGTAGCTAATAAAAAATAATAGAATGAAATAAATCTTGAAACTAACTTTAATTGTAAGTATAGATTAGTTGTAAATTGTATCTTTGTTATGTTTATTTTTAATTCTGCAGTGTTGCAGGTTTGTAGAGCATCCCAATTAGTGTAGTTATTCGCAGTAATGATGAGTTAATTGCTGTAAATGCTGAATGTTACTTCAGTGACAATATAAATACCTTACTGAGATACTTTTTTAATATGTAGGACTGGAAATAAAGGGAAAAAGGAAATGGTGGCAATAATGAGACTGGTTAGTTTGATCAAGATTTTTTTCGGCATTCGAAGTGATAATCTAGATAAGATGATTAAAAATACATGAAGAAGAAAGAAATGTAACATTTAAGAATAAAATCTCGCCATCTCAGCTAATACCATTACAAATATGGACACAAACAAGGTAAACCTGTGTATTTCACTGTGTATTTAAGTATTAATTAAGAACATTTGATTGAGCTCATCTGAAATTGATTTCTGTTCTTGCAGTGCTGTTTATGTTTTCCTGCCAAAGCCTCTCTGGCTTCCCAGCTCATCTTGTGCAGGTTGGGAACCCTCCCTGTCCGTGGTGCTTCTCTGCTGTCTAAGGCAGTGAGTGTTGTCAGGTTTGCTTCTGTGAATGAGTTTAAAGAGTAGAAAGTGCCTCTAGCTTAAAAGAGGAGTGTTTCCATTCTGAGGAACAGTAGTAAATCCTCCCACTTGGAAAGCTGTGGACTATACCTGTGAGAAATGAGCTGATCCACAGTGTTTCCTTGAGCATGCACGCTAGAAGAGATATTAATAGCTTCCTTCAGCAGTGTCCCACTTAGAGGAACTTTGAAATGAAATATTTCATTCTGTCCTGGTTAAATTAACCTTATATTTTCCTCTGAAATGGCATGACTACCTAGAGAAAATTTGAAGTGTACTATGTACATTCACATGGTAGGGGGGAAAATGGTATCCAGGGTAGTATTTATGCATTAAATATTTATTTTCCAATTCAGGGTTGTTTGTCTCTTGGTTGAGTGCAGATTTGGTAATGGAAACTGGTGCCATGTACTCTCTGTTTGATGACCTTCTTAAATAATCAGAAAAGTATTAAAACTCCTTGAGATGGTTGTTGCGACATAAATGATAAGTTGGATTTTTACATGCAAAAGACTTTCTAAAACATCAGCAGAAATCAGTTCCTTTAAGTTCTAAGAATGGTGCAGTAAAGGAAAAGCTCTTCCACTCCTTTGGGGGAGTTTTTGGAGCCTTCCCCCACACCAGGAATTCACTGAGGGAATAAAGCTGAGAACAACAATGCACAAACCTGAAAGTCACAGACATTCAGGTTCATCTGTTTGGTCCTGTTATGACAGAAATCATTACGAGTTTGATAGATTTATTTATAAAGACTTGCTTCAATATTTAAAGTACATCTATTCCAACATTCCTCATTTCAAGCTCGGCTGTGGATCAAGATGAAAGAAAAATTAAATTGTATATTGAAGAGCTGTTAATTGAACTGCACTGCATTTAGCAAGGGAGCATCAGCTTCAGGCAGTCAATACTACAGAGAATTTTTAATGTACTGTATCACTAGATTGTCAGTTTGTATTGGAGAATGCAAACAGACTGCTTCGACTGATGATAAAGCCCTGGAAACTTCTAAGTTGTTGAGTGGAGAAAATGTTATTTTGCTTTGATATATTGTGACAAAGTTGTTGATGGAAGCAAGAACAACATTTTTTTAGGTGAATATTATTTGAATATCAAATTCTGGTTGCTGGGTATTCATTCTTTAAGTGGGTAGAGATTGGGTACTGATTTTTCTTTATGGGAGAAAACCAAGTTCCTCAGAACTCTTGGACTGGCACAAATGGTACTTTGCAATTTGAGCAGCTCTGAAAGTCTCATTTAAAAATATTAGTTCTCTCCAGATATAATTCTAAAAAATAGCATATCAAAAAGCTTTAGAAATGCTTTAGAAAAATGTTATCTCTTTTTCCTAAGGCAGTGTTAATTTCTTTTGTAGTTAATCTTTTGCGCTGGAATTTAGTACATTTATAGTTAAAGATTCTTTTTAACAGCTGAATTATTTAAGCACGTCTTCTGGGGTAACATGGTCTGTTTGGTGTTAAGTATGAAATACTTTTTATTTCATTTTCTTCACTGATAAAAAGGAAATAACTAGAGGCATTTGTAGAACCAGAACAGATTTAGGACTGTGGTGTTAGATTAAAGATGTACTATTCTAAGACATAGCTTGTTACAGTTGTCATACTTTGGGATAAAATTCTTCCTTTTGGTGTTCCTTACAGGGCTTAAAGTTCACCTTCAGAAAAAGCAAAGCAAGTCTGAAACTTGTTAATAATTTTTGGATGTCAGTCTGTGGTGTTTTCCATAAATGTGGTAGGTCTCAAGGAAGTGGTAAAGCTTAAAAACTCCATACTTTGTCTTCTCTTGGAGCAGAAAGGTCTGTCACAGAGGTTGGGTTTAGTCTGGTTCATCTGGGTGCCTTTGTGGCATCTGAGGAGGCTGGGAGTGGCTTTTTTTTCAACACTCAAATATTACACAGTAGAAGAGAGCTTTCATTTGTATAAAGGAATTAATTTCATTAGTATGGAAACATTAATGGCTTCAAAAGACCTCAGTTCCCTCATGGTACTGAAATCTCACCAAACTGGTGAAAGTCGTGTGACTCCAAAACCAAAATAAAAGATTGTAAGTACCTGACTTTGCTTCTTAATTTTGGGTTTAACAGACAAATTTTGTACGGAGCTGGCAGCTGACTGGGAGGTCAGAGGTTTTTAAACAGATTTAATTCTGTAGCTGCTCTCCTTGGTAGGATGGTGTTGCTGGAGTCAGAATGGATGTTGCTTACATGTTGTCAACTTACTGTTGCATTTTGCAAACTTTTCTAGTGGTTTCCCCTTAGTAAAGTCTTGGAATATTTCTCACCATGTGAAAAATTGCTAGAAGGGAGGTACTGTATGTTCCAATACTCTGGTATTTTGCCTTAGATATCAAAAAGTTAGGGTCTAGATCAAAGGTATGCATTTGATTAAAAGAGTATCCTGTAAATATTTGAACTTACACTGGTGTGCTACTGACTATATTTTTAGAAAGATTACAATTACTGAAAGACTACCTAATTCATATTAGAAGGTATAATTTTAGTAGCTAAAATGCTTGTATGCAATTCAAGTTAAAATCATTATGTTGTATGAATATTACTTTGAATATTTGCTTGAAACGTATATGAATGTAGAGCAACATATTCAGTGGCTTTGCTACACTTGTCTGAGACAGTGTTTGGCAATGTGAATAAATATAATGTAATGTTCAAGAACCCTTTACATGACAGCTTGACAATCAGAGTAATTAAGATAATTCTCCAAAGCTCTGGTAAATGCCATATATCAGAGGTCAGCTTGAAATCGTGCAGAAATAAACTAAAATTCTTCAATTTTATTTTTATGTAGGTAAATCCTGTGTTGTCTGTGTAGTGGGTAGCTGTCTGAGATGAGGGCCTGATTCTGAGAGCCATTGTAGCAGACTGAGTGTAGGATACATGGATAAATCCATTAATGTAGTTGGAAATTGACAGAAAAAATTGCAATTGAGATGGCCAGGAACATGAGGTCTCCACAATGGGTTCTGTTTTATTGTTGGAAGAATGGAAACTTTCTTTCTGTGGAGCAGGGTTAAGTTGGGTGGCTTCCCTGTGACTCTAAGGTAGTTAAAGTTTAAATGTTAATGCTCTTCAAGAAAATGTGCATGTGTGTTTCCTTTTGTAAATTTTTTTTATTAGACTACCAGTTAATTTGTGCAAATTCCTCATCTCCAGGCAATCTGATTAAAAAAATGGTATGTTTCCTGTTTCTTTATGCACTGTGTAGCTGCATGAGGCAATATCTTTAAAATGTAAAAAAGCCTACAAAATGCACAGTCTGATAACAACAACAAATCTAATCTAAAGTGACAACTGGGAGACTTTCCCAGACGTTTTTCTCTTTAATGTAACATGACTTCAAATTGATGCAGCCCCACAGTGATTGAAAAACTCTCAGAGCTTGTCTCCCATGATTACATTTCTGATCTGTACAAGTTAATTTTTTAACTCGGTGAATCTCACTTCTGCGAGTGAGCAGTTTGTTTTAAGAGGGTGAATCTCATGGAGGCTTAAGCAATGGAACAGTAATACTGTGAAAAGTCATATTCCTGATAGTGATTCTGGCCAGAAACTTGGACATGTTCTTTCTCTGAATGATCCAGAAGTCAGTTGCTGGGTAAGGCACTGTATTTAGTGCTGGTTTATACTTACACTGTGAATTTAGTGTTACATTAACAGAATTAAGAGTAGACAAACTTTGGGTAACTTACCCCCTCTCAAAATACCTTTGTTACATCATTTTAAATCTGCTTAAGACACTTTATATCTTCAAATTTGGTTCTCTTCTTTTTTAAAACAAAATTATTTTATTTGTATTATTTTTGAGTTTTATTGCAATGGGATATCTGTTATGCACTACCTTAAACAAAAAGACAAACATAAAACCCTGTTAGGGTTCCCGAGATCCTTTATTGTGAAACAAGTAACTTCAGATTTAGTGATGAACTGAAACAGTTTATTTTATAGAGAGAAGATATGAAGGATAAAATTACAGTATTTTAAATCATTATTCCAATATAAGTTGTATTGACTTCTGGGTTTCTTGTTATGATTTAGGTAATTGATTGTGAGACTTTAACAGATCTACTTACTAAATGTGAAAGAAACATCTCTTCTTTGCTCAAGGACACTTTCTCTATTTTCCTGTCCCTTCTCCAAGTCTCAGCCTCTGGGCAGGTGGGACAGCACAGTCAAGGCAGATACTGGGGCTGTGTCTCCCCAAATGGGCTGGGAATGAGTCCTCTGCAGTTAGGAATGGGCAAGGAATGGTGTCTGGAGCTGAAAGGAGTGGAGGAAGGTGGAGCAGGCAGCACATGGGAAAAGGACAGATTAGAAGGTCAAAACACTTGATACTGGCCACAGTTTTTGTTGTGAATATATTGGAAAACCAAGAATTGTTTGTAACTTTCATAAATGATTGAAAATTGCTTTTGGTAGATAACCCTCATATTATCCCAGCTTTCTTTTGATATATTTCTAGTACAGAAGTACATAAATTCTTATTTACCTTTTCATTTACCTTAAAAATGTATAAAGATTGAAGAGTGATATATGTATAGCAATACTTTATAATATGTATAACTGCTCCTCTCTGCTTTCTAAATCTGTGTGCAGGAAAAATGGTCATGTGGAAGAAGAAATGTCCTGTGGTCAGTTTTGTAGTACAAATTCTAAAAATCTATTATTTATTTCTTTATTGCTTCTCTCAGAAGTAGAAAATGATGCCCATGGGTAGATGCAGTGGTTGGTTGATATCAGCTGGAAATAAATAGAAATAAAAGCCTTTGAAATGTAGTAGCTGTGTTTTATATCAGTGATGCATCGAACTGTGTTGTACTGATGGGATTGTGCCTGACTTATGCCAGGGTAGAGCAATTGGGGTTTCAGAGGATGTGGATTTAATCCATAAAACAGTGGACAATATGCAGGACAGGCAATAGGCACAACAGATAAACTTTCTGGAGGAGGAAGCAGTGAGGTGAATGTTGTAGTCCTTAGGAACATTTCACCTGCCTTGATTAAAGCTGTGGAGGTGCTGGAGGAAAAAATGGAATAACAGTTCTGTTGGAACATCAAATTTTTGGAATAGTGCAGTAGAATGTGAACCAGGTGAAAATTTAAGATATCAATTTAAGATACCTAATATTATCTTTTCCATAAGGTTTAGTAATCAAATGCTTTATGTCACACTTTTGTTGCTATTTTGTGATCTGTGTCTTAGGGTGTATCTTCTGATGATGAGGATTTCAATCTTCATTTCAAATCCTTCCTTTAGTTTAGTTTGCAAATGAGAGCAGGTTGTTTCTGCTTGAAGATGGTGAGTTTCATTGATGGAAAACCAATGAGACTGTAATACTCTGAAAAGTAATATTCTTGATAATAATCCTGGTCAGCAAGCAAGATCCATCCAGGAACCATAACCTACTTGTAAGAGTATTATTTCATAGTACAGCTAAAGTTAATTAATAGAGCCATCAGGACAGTGGTTATCCTGCCAAAATGGTCAAGTCACTGGCCAAAATAAACATGATCTAGAGACTTCCTTACAGGCATCCACAAATACTTGGAAATTATAGCCATGCAACCATATCAGAATGCACATCTGTGTTATAAACTAGTTAAACTATGTCATCTGTTCAGTTGTATAAATCTGGTGTCCATAATTCTTAAGAAATTTGTTACCAAAGAAGTCCAGTTCTGTTTGTAAGAAAGTAGCAAAAACTTTGCCATCTGCAGAATGATTTTTCAGGATCACTACTTCTTTTCTTGGGATAAAATAAATATGTTCTGTTGTATTTAATTTTTTTGAGAAATTAAACAATGCACTATTTAAATGGCTTGATTTCTCTGTGACTATTGCTTTATTTCAGTATTAGCTGTTCTCTTCATGGTGTCAGTTTTTTAAAGGTCCATTCTGGTAGGGAAAAAAGTTGGGGAATCAACATTGCATTTCAAGTAGTTCAGCCATGTCTTTGGTGTCTGATTCAAATCATGTCCAGTTCAGTTCTTCAATCACTGGATTGGACTCATGGAATCCATATTATATGGAGTTGGAATGGATTTATTTTTCTTCCTGTGCCAAACAACACTGGAATTACTTGCTATTTTCTTTCATTCCCTTTCCATGCCAACTTCTAGAGGAGGGGTATGGTCAGGGAATATAAGTAATTGTGAGTCCTACCTCTATGCCTTTCTCTAAGTCCCCCAGAGTTAAAAAGAACTCTCTTAGCAGAGCTGTTTTTGGTGGTGAGTTGATGCAGATTGTTTCTCCATCCTGTCTCTCATTCTGTATCAGCAGCCTGTGGGGTTTGCATTTTGAGACCTCACCTAACTCATCTTTGCCAAGGTGACTGTGGGTTTATCTGGATTCTCCCTCCAGGATATTTTTAATTAGATATAAAGGAATGAATATATTACTTTAAGTTATTTTGATGAAAGAATTCCTGCACTGTCATTAACAATGAGTTAAATGAGCTAAAACTTCCCTCTAGTTCCCTATCTTTTGATGAGGAAACAAAGCAGTTCTTTGCATGATTAAAATTTGTGGTATCACGCCTGAAATGAGAAACCATAATATATACTTTATAATTTGTGTAAGTTTTTTTAACTCCTACATGACCACTCTTTTTGTGCCTATTTTTACAGCTGGTTTTGTTATGTTTTCCTTTGATTTGAGACACTGACATCATAAGTTTATATCTCTGTTTTTATTTTTCCTTTATTGCTAAGGAGGTTTATTGATTCCTTAGGCACCTCAAAGGCAGTTGACATTGACAATTCCTGAGGCTCTTCAGAAACTTCAGATCTGGTTGGTTTTAGACCCATTAAACTCAATATGAATTTTTCATAGTTAGTGATGATTAAAACTTACAGTGAGGTGTGTGAAAACATGTGGAAAACCTCAGGGCAACAAGATTACCCCTTCAGTCATTTGAAGTGCCAGGAGTTCAGAAAGCTGATTTCCAGTAGCAGTTTTACAGTATTTTACTGATATTACCATGTAGCAGCAGTTTGAACAACATATACAGAGAGCACTTAGAGAAGCAATACAGGTTATTTGCTCTTGAAGAAAGATGATTATTTCAGTGAAAAAAAGAAAGGGATTAAATTTTGTTATTGATAGAGCTCTTGGCCACATTTCAGAATATATGATTCTGTAACAGCATGGTTTGAGTTGTTGACCTCTTCAGTATTTCTAATTGTTTCTGCAGTAATACCTCCTCACAGAATTTAGGCAAAAGAGCCAAGTGTCAGATGCCAAATAAAATTATCAGATGGTCTTTAATATATTGACATTTTATAAGAAAGGTGTAATCATTTGCTTTATGGATTTTAAAATTGTCTCCATTCTAATCTCAGCCTTGCAACCATGAAAAATCACTAAATATTGCAAGATTCAGAGTTTTCTCAGAAATGTTGCAGATGCATTATTGCATCCATCATTTTTGTGAATGGAAATTGATTCCTGTATCTTGGAGCTCTGGGTTTATCCTGCATCATTTTGAATGGCTGTTTTGGAACACGAGCTGAATGACTGAGGTGGAATATTTGGGATCAGTGGGTTGTTGACATGGGATATTTTCCTGTTGGCTTTAATTCAATCTTGAGCACAATAAAAGGCAGCATAATTGGCTTGAACTGTGGGTCTGAAGATGGCAGGTTATTTGAAATATTGGGTAGCACAAACTGGAACACCACTACCTTAAGAGTAGCAAAGGTGCATATTCTGCTAAATAAACTTCAGTAATTACTTTAGGGGGTTTTCCTCTGCAACATTGTAATTTTTCTAGTTTATATTCTTCACAGACTGCTGACCACAGTGACAGTTTTGCTGTTCTTGTATAAAATAACTCACACATGTGTGCACCTGGTCTTCATTACTGTTGCATTGCATATATGGTAATGGCAGAATGGGAAATTTTCTTTTCTGATTTCTGCTGATGACGCCTTGTTTCAGGCACAGCACTTTACAAATGCATTGTTCATTAATTGTCAGTATCCATTAAGCAGCACTAACAGGCAAAAGGACTGTACAAAACACTCTCATCATTTTCATAACAAGAAAGTATTTACTCTAAAAGACTAAAAAACCCCAACACACCTGCTTTAACTTTTTTGAACTGTCAACAATATGAACATTCATGTTGTACCTTATTAAGGCAAATATATTTGCAATAACAAGGCATAAATATGCAAAAATCCCTTTGAAAACTGTTACCCCCTGTATAAGGTTCTAACTGAACAGAATAGGAACATTGAAAACCCCACTTCTAAAAAGGTAATCTTGAAATTATAATTACAGATGGGGTGATTGAAATCTATTTTTGGCTGAGCTCAGTTGCATCTTTTAGTGTGTTATGGTTAATTTGACCCACTGCATTTTGGAAAACCTTTATTCTCACTGATTCTGATTTTCTTGCAGACATTTTTGCCAGACACGTGTGACTTTGAGAAGTTACCTCCAAACCTCCAAGTCACATCTGACTGCCAAAAAAGTGGCAGTGAGGAGTTGCCTGGCTGGCTAAAGGCAGAGGAATGTGGGGACCTCTTGTCTCCTGAGGGATGACCATAATTCCTGGATCCATAGGGGTCTCTTCAGTCCCAGAGATGAGACCTGACTGCAGCTCCAGGAGCTGGCAGGGCTTGGGCTGCAGCTTTTGACCAGGGCTGGGTTTGCTCTCTGTTCCTTGCAGAGATGAGCTGTGCTCAAGCCAGGATTTCTGTGCCACCACGAGATGTCACTCTTTTGTTAGGAAAAAATCTATCCAATGGCATGAATATCTGGAAAATAAATTATATAGCCCTAAAAGGTGAAAATGCAGGAATTTAAGGAAGACTATTCTTTAATGTCTTCAGTTGGATTATGTTCTGTTTAAGCAGGCTCAATGTGCAGGCATTAACATCACTATTTCCAGGTTTGTTAGTGTTCTAGTTTTTCAAGCTGGAGGGACTGTAACAAGATTTAATTAGTTTAAAAGTAAGCAAATATTTGGGCTTGCAACATGGCAGCTGAGATGGATCAGTCGTTTTTTTAATCTTATTTACAAAATTAGAAGATGCTTAAATATCTGTGGAGAGGGGAGTGTGGAAGTCCCCAGTGTCCCTTGGTCACACTCCCCACTGCTGTGGAGCAATAGTGACATCCTGTGGGAAAGGTTTAGAAGGGACACAAACAGAAGCCTGCTCCTGGAGCCATCCTGGACCCTGTTTGGATTTGGCCAGGGCATCTTTTTATGTTTTGAAGCCAGCATCTCAAAAGTAAATGAATATCCATTGTTAGCTGTGATTAGAACATCACAGCTTTCTGTGCTTTAGTTTACACTGTTTTGGGGTACTGAATTATTGATTGGCATTGAAGGAGTGCTCATGTTTTACTTTGATCAGAACCCAAAAATTTAGAGCTTTAAAATACACTTTTATGATTATATGGTTTCCTAATGTGCTAGGACATGCTACACATGCATTTTCCTCTAAGACTAAAGATAACATGTAGGCTATATCTTGAAGTGGGATCCAAGTACTCAATTTAAACTATTTTTAAAATTATTGTTTAAATCAAAAGCCATGAGGAAAATATTTCTTTTTTTCTTGGCCAAAAATGTGTATATTGCATTTAATAGAAATGTGAGCTCTGAACATTAAAACCTGGTTCTGATAACAGAAGTAGTGACAGAGATTCCAGTATTTGTAGCTAGATATAAAATTATATACCTGCACAACAAGATTGCAGCAGGAATTAAAGGAATTGGAACAATGTTACTGGAATGATGTGACTTTGGCTGCAGAGTAATCCAGATGCTTCTAATTTCATCCCCTTATCTTTATTAGCCTTTTTTTTAAAGGCATGGATTTAAAAACTCTCTGATAGTTTTAAAAAGAGAAGTATTTACACCTTGTATTATAATGCACTGCATGTCTTGCAAGAGGAAATATAAAACTAATATTTCTGTACATTTTTTCCTGGTTTTAAAAATAGAGATGGATAAAATTGCAGCATTATCCCCATGTGAAAGGATTATTTGCACATCTGTCTAAGGTTAGTACCTCCTGTGTGGTTACCAGCATCCTTCATTGTGCTTGCTGAAAAAGGGCCAGATGATGAGTGGCTCCTTGCAAGATTAACTTTGTATTGGTAGTCATTAAACAGTGGGAATTTCTACAAACTGGCAGTTTGGGATACCGAAAAAAAAGAGAAAAAAATGGAGGAAGGAGTGTTATAATGGTTGCACATACAGCATCTAGAATAGACTGGGGCTACTGGCAACAAGTGTGGTGGAACAGTTGGTGAACAGATGTACAATAAATAACTGTCAGGAGGTAAACTGACACCTCTGATATCCAAAATTGTACTAATCCAGGATTAACAAAACAGTTGAAGTAGAGGTATCACTCTGTTTTGCAGCAAGTTCAGTCCCCACTGGAGGAAAGCAGCCTTTGTGTTTGAGCTGAGGGATGTGTGAAGCCCCAGTGGTGGCTGTGTCCTTCCCAACACTGCAGTGACACCCACACAGCTAATTTAAACCAAATCTGCTAAATGTGGCTTCAGCCATTTTTCTGGGGAGGCTTAAACATGTCATTAACTTCAAAGAGGTGAGGGGAGGATTCTTTGCACATGCATGTGAAGGACTATAAAAGTGATTGGCAAGCTGAAATTAAATTTTGAATATTTTTGTGTAATCACCGTTAATTTGGTTTTGCAAACCCGTTCCTGGCAGATATCTGTGGAAGCAGATGGCTAAGTTGTGTTGACTGGAAGCAGATTTTCAGATGCTTTTTACAGAAGCTCTCTATAATTGATTTGCTGGCAGATTAAGAGTTACTCATGAGATGTGTTTTGTTTTGCTCCTCTGTTTAAAAAGTATACTGTGTTATGCAGCTGCACTTAAATTTTTGAATCAGCAAATAAAATCACTTGTGGTGAGGATCTGTTTGGGAGTATAAAAATATTTGAGAAAGATGTGAAAATAGAGAATGAGTAGCAGTAATGAGTCAAATCCTAAAGCTTCTGCTCAGATTTATGAAACATTTTTATTGAATCTTCTGTTCCAGCTGATAGAATTTCTCTGAAGACTTCCACTATTTGACTGAATAAACGAGATCATTTTCATTATGCAACTCTGATTTTGTGCCTTTTGTTGTTGTTCTGGACTATTTTGTCAGAGTGCTCTTTCTTTCATCTATAACCCACTTCAAACTAACCTTATCATTCAGGGTTGTATTTTATCACTTCTGCAGAAGGAAATGGTAAAGCTGAAACTTTTTGTGCTTTGTGACTGCTGAAATTTACATGGATTCAAGAGGAATTGGTCAGATGGAAATGTAATAGAAGAAATTGTTAGACAGCAATTTTTGTTGTCTCTGACTCTGGATGTCCTAAGCTTAAAACTTGTTTGAGAGTAGGAGACTGTCCCAAGGCAGTGTCATATTTTTGCATTCTTCCTTAGGCATTAGAGAGTGAGAACTCTGCCTCTGTGAATATATGGGTATAGTCTTTAATTATATATGATATATTTATTTTTGCCTCGGGATCTCTGTCACAGCTTGTGCAGGCAGGATTTAAAAATTCGAGGGACGTCATGGCAGTGTGTGCTGTGGTAGGAAAGCTGTGTTGGTAGCAGGATGGGTGAATGTGAGGTCTAGTGAGGGCTTGTCTTAATCTCTCTTGAACATTTAAATTGCTCCTTATTGCAGCCAAATTTCTTCTTCTCCTATGGCATGAATCTGCAAATTTGATATTAAAAGAATTGGGGTTTTTTTTTGGAGGATCACGGAACGTTTTGGATTTGTTTCTGATCCAAAGCTTTAATTTAACTTAAATTTTAATCACATTCAAAAGAAAAACCCTAGAAGAAAATGTTTGTTTAAAGCAAATTTAATTTTTGTTTTCTTTTGTGGTTCTTTCCTCCTTGGATGATTGTGGGATTATGTGTTCCAGGAAATATTCTTCCTGTCTTGTCGGAAACCTGTCAAAACTTCATAATAATATACTAAGTACTTGAAATAATATTAGTGTTTAGCAGAAAATGGGTCTGCCTATCTGTAGAGTGCAGTAATGGATGTGCACAGCTACAGCAAATACAGGGGCTGTGGAGAAGAAAGTAATTTTAGGAAAGAAAACATACAAAGCCAAAAAAGCTTCTCATGCAGTGAATGCTAATGAGCTGGCTGCTTTTTGTGGTGAAAGGCATTAGTGTCTGCTGGAGTTAGAATGGGGGCCCAATAATTGCTCTGACTTCAGTGTTGAAAATCGCATAGTTCCTTGTGGCTGCATAGATGGGAGGTGGGTGCCAGTTCTTTTGCAAATCTCCTGGCTGAGTTTCAAAGGTAGTCAGACTTCCAGGATATTTCGCTTGAATCTGTAAAGTAGTTCTTGCTTTATTGTAGTTCACATTATTCATTTAGAGGTTAACTTCAGTTTGATTGGATTATTTGTTATAAAAGATGATTCTAGATTTCAAAACTTCATAAAATATGATTTTGTATACTGTTCCCAGCAGCCATTTAAATTAAAAGCTGACAAGGTCTTGGAGGCCTAAGTTAAACATTTTTGCATTATTTTTAACTTAATTGGAAGTTGATATACTGTGTTTTTGACCTGGTTGCTGCAGAATGCTACATTCTTTGGCAAATATTAACAGTGTGTGTGGTCTAAATAGATATTCAGCTAACATGGACCAAGCCTTGCTCGGGTTAAAGCTATCTCTTTCCACACATTTCCTAAGCTATAATGAACATTTTTATTAGTGTCTTCTCAAAACACCACAAAGCTCCAGTAAAAGTAGAACACAAATCCATTTGTACACAAAGCATTTAGCATGAAACCTTTATTTTAATTTTGTTCTTTATTGCAGTGATCGTTGTATTGTTCATTTTCAAAGCAAAAGATTCAAAACTTAGAAAGTAATTTAGTTAATTTTATTAGAGGTACTATTTCTGGAAATCTTTATTTTTCTTGAGGATCAGTAAAATCATACAGTCTTTACAAATATATTACCTTTATGATTTAGAATTTCTCTGTAAAACATGCTATTTTTTTCCCCCAGAAATCACATTTTAATCTCTAAAGTCATTGGCTGGATCAGGAATTGCAGAACATGCTGAGCACCAAGGTTAATGGTTCTAATGTAGATAATCCTTTAAGTGAATACCTTTGCAGAGGTTTGACTCAGGGGAGAATATTTTATTGATACTACCCATATGAACTTGGGGAATATGGGTAGTTGCAATATTAGTAAGAATTCTACATGGTACTATTTATGACTTTTTAGAGGGGATGGGTTTTGGTTTTAAATGTACAAAGGCTCTTGATGTTGCTTATATTTTCTATGGGAGTGCAGATAAATTGTTATTTAGTGTCTTGTGTGTCATCATCTCCAAGAAAATGTGTTTCAGAAACCTTAATTTCATAATTTGTTTCAAAGTTGTAGCTATAGATCAAGTTTAAAATACATAATGCTCACTCACAATGTACTTTCAAATTTTTTATTATCTCCCAATGCTTTTTCTTTCTCTTTTTGTGGTATAGGGATCTCACCCCCTGCCCCCTTTTAATTCAGCATCTCTTTTGCCTGAACAATAAAGGCACACTACAGATAACAGCAAAACATAAGATACCTCACAATATATGTTACATTGCAGATTAAAATCTGGCTTTCAAGGCAAAATGACTTTGCCCTTGCACTGCAGGAGTTTCCCCCACTCCCTGGAGACAGAATTCACTCCACTGATGGGGTGGGTTTGGCTCCTGTCTCCATCAGATCCATCTCACCGTGGTGTTTCTGCTGTCTGACAGTCTCACACAGCTCCTCTTTATCTCCTGGTTGGTTTTGTGTTAATCTGACAAATACCTCTTATTTTTTCTTTGCCTCTTCCTCCCTGTCTGGCACCCTGAATGCTGCTGGAGTGTGAACCTAAAGTAGGCAATGATAAATGAGAAGAGGAACGAGGAGATTTTCATGTTAAAATACCTTAAGGCTCAGACAGTGGAATCCACAGCAAATTTGAGTCATTGGAAGGACTGAAGGAAGAAATCTTTCCTGTGAGGATGGGCAGGCCCTGGCCCTGTCCAGAGAAACTGTGGCTGCCCCATGCCTGGAAGTGTCCCAGGCCAGGTTGGACAGGGCTTGGAGCAGCCTGGGACAGTGGAAGGTGTCCCTGCCCATGGCAGGGGCTTGAATGAGATGAGCTTTAAGGTCCCTTCCAACACAAACCATCCTGTGTTTCTATGATTGTTTACTTGGTAGCTTTGGAAATCAGGAATGGAAATATTTTCAGTTTTTCCATGTATAAAGAAAACTTTTATGTGCTATTTGAAGTTATATTTTTCTTTCTGTTGATTCTCTGTCCTTTCCTTAAGAGCAGAAGAAAGTTTGACATCTGCCCATCCCTTTCTCTCATGACCAGATTGAGTTTGGTTTCTGTTGCTTATTTTATTTCCAGAATTATAAATAGGGTTTAAGGTTTTTAGCCTAACCTCAAGCCTGTTCAGGAAGCAGTGGCTTCTCTGGTGCTTGCTGTCACTGAGTGTATTGCAGGCTGTACTGGGAGGAAGGACACCTGTCAATATTAGCAATTGTTTTTTGCATCTTCTTCTGTTTATGTGAACAAGACAATGGTTGCAATTTAATTTTATTTTATCAGACAATTCTGTTTGCTTGCAAACTTTTTTCTATTCCTTCTACTGAAGGAAACTCCTTCAGCTGCATCAAATATTCTTATTATATCTTCCACTCCTGATATTTGAAGTTGAGATGTGCATTAATCATTCTTTTAGCAGACTGTTATATAACATTCTTGTCTGAAAATGAATGTGCAGGGTTTGGGAGACTTTCTTTTGGTAATATGTAAATATGTCAAAATAAACCTGTCTGTGGTGTTTTCTCAGAATGGGAATATTTCTAGTAGCAGTACCAGAGAAGAAATCCAAACTCATAAAATATGAGGCAGTACTTTATGGAATGGCTCTTTTGTTATGCTGAAATCAATGGGAGCTTGGCAGTGATTTTAGGAGAAACAGAATTGGGATAAGACTGATGCTTATGCTCTATTATTTTAAATGTCCTTTTCTGTTTGTAAAGGTAAATAAAAAAGGAAGATGGAGACTCAAATCTGCGTGAAAAATTTGACAGTTCATAGTGAAATGTTCACTGTCTGCCCTGGCTCATTCAAAAATCACAGCAAACCAAAAATCCCCTGAAGGGGGTGGCCTGCAGGTGATCTAGATATTTACAGAAGGATGAGCACAACTCATAACTTCTGTACCAAATTTCAAATGATGAGGGTTAGGGAGAGCACAGATGTACCTGAAGGTGTGAGCTGTGTTCATCTGATTTCTATTCTTAAAGCATGTACAGGGCTGCAACCTACATATGTTTTTCTGAGTGATTAATGGCTTGTATCCATACATTAGAACTGAGAGTATTAAGATTTATATCTTTTTGTTTTGAAAAGCAACAGCAAGCCCTTAAATGCATGCTAAATGTACTCCATCTGATGAGCATGTGACCTACAGTGGACATTTACAGTAAATGACTGGAGCAATTTAAAGGGTTTTTTTAAAGCTATTAAATATATTTTAAAATGTCATAAGATGTCATGAGTCATGGATGCAAAGCTGATATTTATATTTATCAGACACTTTGAAGACAGAAAAGATCTTACCTTTGTACCTCTTTTTTTGCTTTCTAAACTGATGAATGTACTGTGCTAGGAGAGGTCAGGGTAGAAAAATACAGGTAGTGAGGGTCCAACATTTGTCATGGTGTTTATTTAAATAGTTTGCTCCAAGTACCATAAGGATGGCTGATAAATGTTCTAAGTTTGAGGGATTTAGAATACCTGAATTAGGTTTTGAGGGGAGAAACTTGCTAATTGGAGACAACATGAAGAGACAGTATGGAAGAAGTTTATATAGCTTTTATTTTCCTTCTAGATAAGGTACTAAGTATATTCCAGGACTTCTAGCTCTATGTCCTTCAGTACCTTATCCAAGGAGGCATTTCCAGGGCCTCTCCTGCTGGTTTCCAGCTCGATGGGAGCTGACCCTGAGTGCTGGGTTACCTTCCTACTATTCCTTTGGATAAATGTTCTCTGTGTTCATTACACCCTTTCCAGAGCTTCTCTTTGAATTGAAATACTCTAGGATTTTTTCCCCATGTGTAGAAAACCAGAAGCAATAGTGGGTCCAGCACTGGGTCTGAGTTCCATCTGGGTGACTTCAGCTCTGTGAAATTGTGTTTAAGAGCAGCTGTACCCACAGCTGAACTCTGCAGGTTGTGTAAACATTAACAGGTTCAATGCACATCTGTTTGTCTTGTGTTTGAGGAGGAGACTGGTCAAACACAGGCTCGTAACTGGTACAGAAAACCTGGGATTTTGAACCATCAGGATTTTATTTCTGGGACAGATACAAACCTGTTCATAAAAAATATTTGTAGAAGACATGGAAGATTTAATTTACTGGCTGTCTTACTCAGCCAGCCAAATAGTATTGTTTATTTCAATATCTCTCCTTCTCAATAGAAATCCTAGATTACTTCAGCAAGCTCAGGCAATGGAATTTTTTTATGTCTTTTTCCCCCTATCTTGTATAAGTTTGTGAGAAATCCTCAAACAAAGCTTTTTTTTTAAGAAGTTGCTTTAAAGATTTGTTGAAATTTTTTTTTTCATAGTCTATTTCTTTTTTTCCAATGCTGTTGATGGATTTGAGGAACCTGAACTGTCAGTGGATTAGCTGTATGAGAATGTTTTAATGATGCAAGGGGGTAATGGATGACGGCAGACTTTTTTAGCATCTCTGAACAGTACAAATTGCCAACATCTTCACATTTCTGTAAGGAGAACCTGCTTAAGGCCCAGTGGGGTTAAGAACGTTGTTTACTCTACTCTTAACTCCTGCAGTATAACAATAAAAAAGTGATTAAAATTTAAGTAGTCATGAGAGATTTTTGCTATATCTAATTTCTTGAATGCTGGTGTGCATTAAAACTGGATCATTGCATAATACTGTTGTGGTAAGTATTAGTGTATTACCTTGTTTAGCAACCAACAGAAATAAGAACAGTAATTTTGTGATGAGTAGTCTTGTCTAAATGTGCTGAGTTCAAAAATTGTTTAGCATTAAGGTTGTTTTAATTGCTTCCTCTGTAGGTTTTATTAATAATAGAGATATTAATAGATCTCTATTCTGAAGTAGTTAACACACCACAAAAATCTTTTGCAAGACAAAATTTGGTACTGAGTTTCTCACATCAGAAAGCATTTTGTGCTTCTGTTTGGGAAGGTTAGTGATTGCCATAGATTTCATAAGGAAAGCAGGAGAGATGCAGTCCTTTTTCAGTGTCCTTGCTTTCATCACAAAGAAAGAGGTGTCTCTCCAGCTGTGGGTGTGGAAGGGTGACTCTTTCCTTCAAGGCATGTGAGGTTGCAGTTTTCAGGGAAGCCATCAAGCTCTCTTATGTTGGTGCTGTGCAATTTGAGCTTTCAGAAGCATAGAATGTGCATTCCTAAACCTCTGTACACAACAGCATCTCTGCACAGACCAGACTGTGCACGCCCTGAAAAGTGGAACAGCAGAATGAAGCATTCCTTTCTATCAGCTGTTGGTCTGAATTGCTCCATCTGCATGTCCAGGATCTGTTTTCCCACATTTTCTTTTGGGCAAGTCACAGAAGGGGTGGTAGAGGATAAATAAGCAAAGGTATCCTGTGCAATACCTCCTGCTAACTTTTCTGATTCTTGAAAGCCTTTAGTGCTTTGGTGTTTGGGACTGAGCAGTGGAAGTGCATGGGACAGCTTTATTTACTTACACCTCTTTGTTTTATGGTCTCTGGAAGAGGTTCCCCCTCACCATGTTTACTGCTTTGTAAAGTAAATCTTTGATTTACTGTAGGAGTCACAGTCTGTTAAAGAACTGTTTTTTTTTTTAATGTGGAAAAAGCAGTTCATGTTCCCACTCCCCAGGTCTCCCGAGCCCACAAAGTGTGAATTCCTTGTCTGTGACTGAATCTGCTTTTTCACTGGTTTTTGACAGTTTATTATGTACTTTGCCATTATTAGGAAGATGATTTAAACTATAAGCAGATCACATGTAAATAATGCTTCCTAAAATGATAATCTTTTAGTTCCTTAGTTTTGTCTCATTACAATGTTCTTGCTGCCATTACTCTGTTAATTATTTCTTATATATAAAATGCTTTCTGAAGCAAGACTCAAACATCTCTGTATAACATGAACAGTATCTCTTTCTTTAAATGACTCAGTACTAAATATGATCCATTAAGAGTTGGACATCAGACTGAGGAAGGAGATTGTCTAAATACCAGAACTGTTGAAACCACCAGGACAAGGTTTTTTGAGTTCCTATTCCAAGAGAGACAAATACAGACCCTTTCTGACTCATGTGCCAGTCCCTGCTTTGCCAGACACACCAAACCAGGCTGTGGCCACCTGAAAATGTGTTATTGAGTTCACATGTCAGAATTTAGCAGCACCTAAACCAATCTCATCTCTTTCTGTGGCACATGAAGTCAGACTGAAGGGTACATTGAAATGATTTTGTAGCTAATGTAAGATATTTCACATTCAATGTTTTTATAAATCCATTTACAGGTTTGTTTGAACCATGTGCCTGGATTAATGGGATTGCAATGGTTTAATTTCTCTGTTTGTCTTATTATGCCCACTATGAAAGTGTGTCCTTTGAGCTACTTTAAGTAGAATCTACTTTAAGTAGAATTAGATTTTGTTCTCTTGTGCTATAGAAAGATTTTGCTGGAAAGAATTTTGATTTGAAATTGTGGATGTCTCCTCTGAACGACAACCAGACATATCAAGCAGAAAATTCTGAATGTCTGATGATATTCTTGCAGGTTTTATTTTTTTAATACAAATTCTCATAATACAAATGCACCTGCTTCAGATGGTTACACTGCATGTGTGCTGAACATCTACAACTCCAGTGGATCTAATTACTCTTGGTAAAATCTCAAGCAAAATTAAGATACAATTGTACTGTAAAATGACCTAGAACAGCATTACTTTGAAATATTCATTAACATAAGAGAAAAGAGAAAACCTTTAGAGCCCAGAACATTTCTCTGAGGACACAGATAGTTATTTTATTCTGCATTAGTTTCACTGATGGCACATTGTTAAACACAACGAGTTATAAAAAATTATGAAGAAATTTGTATTTTAGACTCTGTTTTTCAGTTGTTCAATGTGGAGATGTTTAACATGAAGATGCCTCCATTTGCAGATAGAATGGCTTTATTTAAAATTGATTAGGAGCAATTCACAGCAGCCTGCCAAATTGCTAATGGAAGCCATTTGAATCAATTCTCTCGTATAATTTAAATGCCATTTCACTGCATATAGTTTAACCAGGAAAGAATCCCAGCTTGCAGCCAGGAAAATTAATTATTTATTTTTCTTTTCATAAATATTTTCTTGGTCCCAAAACAAAAAAGTAAAACCAAACTAAATGCTTATATGCTGAAACTTTTCCAGGGTGTGCACACTTCAAATGGCTAATTTGAGAAATGCCATAGGATTATTTTTACTTACGTATGTCAAAAAGCATTTTTATCTACACGTCAGGTGTTTTTCTTACCTGATAGCTTTTTGTGGAGTATGCATTTAAGGCTAAATTACAAATTGGATTCTGCTGCTAACTGAGGGGCCTATTCAGCAAAAATTATATATAGGCTTTTCTCAGAAGGTCGTGGAACCCATCTTTGCTGAGGTGATGAAGCAGGGAACTCCTCTTGGCCCCAGGATCTGTCCTGGTCTGCCTGGGTGTCCCACGGGGGAGTTGTCTGATGGCAGAGAATTCATTGTGGGAGGTCTGGTGTTCGCTGCAGCACTCTCATCCATCACTGAAAGATTGTCCTATCTAGGGGTTAATTTTATTGTTATTTGCCTGAAAATCAATTGAATTAAACTTGAGAACTAATGGTATATTGCCCTAGTTTAAAAATACACATTCTAGGGTTTGGCTGCTATTGGCTGAGATTTTGCCCTGTCAGCGCAATGCAGGAAGAATATCTTTTAATTTCATGCTTTGCCCACTCATCTATTGCACTGCCAATTGCAACCACTGCAGTGCCAAGCAAGGGAAAATATAGATTGCATAAAAATATAGAGGAATGTTGATGCTGCAACAGCAGAGGAAGTGCATTACAGGGGCTGCTACTCTTCAGACGGAAATAGCAAATTGAAATCGTTTCTGGTTGTCCTTCACTGCTGCCCCTTGTGACTTAGAGAATCCAAGAACAAACAGTGGTGCTCTTAATTCCACCCCTCCCCACCCCCCAAGTATAAAAACCACATTTCAGTGTCTTTTGCTCACGCATGGTGATGCATATTGTAAGAGATAAAATATGTCTGAAAATTAATCAACCCTCACTTGGCCTTTCCTCACGGGAGTTGATATGTAAAGTTGACCTCAAAGTGTAGTAATAATATATGTCAGAGATATTTAGCAGGCTTTTGCCATCTCCTCTGTATTGGTGGGGTGGGCACATGACTGCTGATTATGGACCTGAAGGCTTTTCCCCTGCAAAATGTGTGTATTGAGTCAAGAAAGGTCAACCTGCAATAAGGGTATTTAGGAAAGGAATCTTCAGCTGCTTTGGCCCAATTGAAAATCTAATACCTATTTAAGCAGCAAGGTCTTATAAATAGTCTGATGAACATATTTAAGAGACTGTGAAATTTCATGAGTAAAAGGGGAGAGAAAAACTTTAATAAGAAAATGTATTGAAAATATGGGAGAATCCTTAAGTCTGAATGCAAACCAAAGGACTTAAATGTCAGATATTCTAAACCAGGAGTAGCTCATGATGTGAAATTATTTGGCTGCAGGTTTTTTTTTTTTTTTCTTTTATCATGGTAAGGAAAGCTTTATGGTAATGGGACTGTGCTAAGGTTTTGGTGTTTGGGTTTTTTTTTTTAATTATTATTTCTGCCCCCATTTCCCCTCCCAAAAGAGTTACTGCATTCATAACATTAAAGTTAGGAAAGGCAAGTGGTCATGGCAAAGATGACCAAAAGGAACCCAAAGGGAGTCAGGCCATTTGTCTGGAATACAGGAATTTTGAACAGGGATTGAGCTCTTGTAGAGGGGACCTGCCCTTCCCTCAAACAAACCCAACAGTCTAAGGAGGTTGTACCATATTTCCCTTTCTTCTTTGAGACCATAATAGTTTTATAGAAAAAATAGTTCCTTAACTGTATCCACTGGCATTTTTAGGCTAATAAATAATTCTTTACAGTCACTCAATCACTGCCAGTGCAGGCTTGAAAAGGTAATTTATTTTGCAGATAGACACCCCTGACAGCTCTCTGGAGGCCATCCTTGCCGACATAACCACTTTCAAGAAGCCTAGAATAAAACATCCTGCTTGACCAGGTTTTGATGTAGTGAAGCCACTCCTTGATAGAGAAATCTAATCTGTACTCTGGGGAGGGAGCAAGGCTCTGCCACTGTCCTTTTTCATTATGGTTTCCTGTCCTGTTAACCAAGGAAAGGGTCAGTAACACATTCTCCAAGCTCATCACTTCACACATGTGCACCACCCAGCAGAGGAGAAGCCCTGTGTTTGTCCACTGTACCATGGGATGTGTTAACAGAAAATGGTCACTGGAGTAAACAATGAGGAGTTAAATGCTTTTTTTATTTGTCAAAATTAAGAAACGAAGAAACGATAAACAGTTTGGAACACCAAACCTGGAGGAACCCATAGATTCTTGATGTGGGAATGATGGTGGGATAGAAAAGAGAAAAGCTTAATTAATGGGGAAGAGCTGAGTGAGCAGAGACAGATTTTGGAGAAAAAATAGGTGACCTAGTTTGGTATCACAAAGCATAATTTTCATTTTAGCTGTGAGGCATTAAAATGGCTAACATTTCACAAAATGGGCTGTAGATCATACAATCTTTCCTGAAGTCCATTGGTAGAAAAGTTTAGAAAGTGCTGTCTGTGTTGAAGAAAGCCTTTCAAGGACTTGGGCAGTACCTCGTGCTCTTTCCTTGTTTCCCTGCCTGGGACAAAGTTCCAGCATTTCTTGGTGGTGTGGTTGGAATAGACCTTGCACAGCCCTTGTGGTCCTCAAACATCAGCATGATCTTTGGGGCAAGATTGGGAAAATGTATTGAGAAACATAGTGGGAGCTTGACTTTTGAAAAAGTCTTTTTTTCCTCTTATTTCTTTTCATATTGCAAACCAGGTTACTCCATATTGAGAGATTAAAGTCTTCACTGGCACAGTAAAGAGACACTCAAATGAATGAAAATAATTTATTTCTACATGTTCTTCTTTTATCTGAGTAAATGAAGTTTAGGGAGGTATAGTGCCTTATTTCATCAGGAATTCCCATTCTGAAGGGAAAATAAATAGAATAGGAATTGTGGTTTTAAATATCTAAGGTTACACCTTTGCTGTGACTGGAGCTGTAACTCCCTGTTTGATCCCCTTCCCAGGTCCAGAGGCTGTCTGGGTTACTCAGATATATGTCTCACCATTAAAGCATTTTCCCCTTCTCTGTTTCTCATGGTAAATATGCTCTAGAAAGACTTTTTTTTTTTAAACTCTTTTTGCAAAGTTTTAAAATAAAATTTACAGCTGGTGAGGAACATGATTTTTACATACTGGACCTTATCATCTCAGTAACCAATTTTTCTTTATGTCTCAGAACTCTCATTAATTTTTCACAGGCTTGTGATGGATAGTTTTTATTTATTCACGTCTGAGGTTCTGTTGTGTGAAAAGGACTCATTTTATAACATTACATATTCATGGCTTGGGATAGATGGGATAAGGAACTTATTATTAATGTGTCACAGTGGGAAACTTACTCTGGGTTCATTTGTGAATCTTGTTAAATGTGGTGCGGTCAGCAGACAGTGCTGAAATTTTTGATACATTTTATTGGAGAAGGGCAAAGAGGTTCAGTGATGCTTCCTTATCTAAACAGCACAAGTGAGATGGTGCCTTTCTAAATGCATTTGAAACACTATATCAATAACACAAGGGTGGGAGCAAAGCATGCCTGGACTATGGAAAAATCAGAATGCTGCTTTTTAGTAATGACTGTTTCCAGGTGCTAGTTGGGTCTATTTAAGTCCAGTTTGCTTAATTAAATCTTGTTTTACTTTTTGCAAAACCATGGGAGCTGCTTGCAGTGTAGTGAATTGACATGAGAGTATTGCAAAACTTGATTTCTAAGCAGTTAGGCTTGCCTGTAGGATTTGATCATGGCCATGTTTCACTGAGATTCTTTTGCTGATGTACAATGGGACTGTGCAAATTCTGAATGTGTACATGCAAAAATGTTTGGAAATCAGTGAGCAGTCTGTATTGAAGGTATTTTGCAGCATACAAAATAAAAAGTAAGGAGGTAAACTGTGCTGTAAACTATTGCAGAATTGGATCTGGTTTAAGAGAATGAAATATCCCTTTCATTGGGCCACAAAAATACTCATTTCCAAAGCTTAACATTTTGTACCATTGAAAATTTTAAATAGGGGCTTTGTCCTCTGTACTTATGTACTCAAAATTTATTTTTCAATTAAATGCTTCCATATTCATTTCTGTAGTTACAGAAATGGGCCCAGAGAGGAAGTCAGTAATTTAGCTCTATTTCTTACTCCCTGTTATTTATCACCTATTGTTACCTTTCTACTTACATTATTATTGGAAATCTAGAAAGATGATTTTGTTGGGGTCTTTTTGAGTGTACTAATCCCTTTCTTACCAAAGCAGCTTGCAGATGAAGGTATTAAAGTTTACAATACCAGCAATTATTCAGCTATTTCAGAATGTGCTATCAAAATCCAAATGAATTATAATTCCCCTTTGTTTTAAAACATTTTCTTTCATTTGAAATGAATAATAAAATAGATGAAATAAATTTGAGCTACTTAAGTAGCTTGAGACGACCAGGACAAGACAATTTATGATGGCTATATTTTAAAAGAAAATTTTCAGCGATGTTAAATGTTGGCTTTATTAGCGATCCTACCAGTAGGTCAACAGTATTATATTGTCATTTATAATAGAGGAGCTGGGCAGCAAGAAAACTGTAGTCTATTAAGAGTTTTGTGAGTGTGTGTGTGTGTATACAGTGAAATAATATCTAGTGTAATGTGAAGTGACAGTCAAAATTACAGCTTTTCTCTCGCCGCAAGGGTACTTCTCTGCCAAGTATAGTAATATTGTTGTAGCAGTGTTCAAGGTTGTCAGCAGTTCTTGGTTACTCTGCAGAGAGCCATAACTGTGTGTGGAAGCAAGGAGCTTCCTGTCAAGGGAGATACTATAATTTTGATATATATTTGTTGGTGCCAAACTGCAATTAAATAGGAGGCGTTGGAAGAGGTTTTATTTAGCCAACTCAAATTTGTTGATTAATTAGTTAAAACAAAACCCCTAACAAACCCAAAACAAACAAAACCAACAAAAAACCCCAAACACAAAAAACAAACAAACAAAAAACCACCCAGAAAACCATCACAAAAAAAAAAAAAATTGAAAGGAAATCCTCCTCTTACACAAATGTAGTTTAAAATTATTAATTTATCTGGCATTTGTCTGTGCTCAAAGTGTCGTGTGTTATTTTTATGGAATAAACCTTATTTCTGCTGGTGGATCTGGGATTTTTGAGGATGTATAGGGCATACTGCTTTTATTTAAAGTATTAGCTCTGAGGCTAATTATCTATCATAAAATTATTTTAAGACGTAGTTGTAGAATTCAGTTTTTTAGAGGTCAGCATGGAAACTGTTTCTTCTCAAGGCATGTTTTTTTCAGGATGTGCTTTCATGTCAGGAAATCGACAAAATAGTCACAAAAATGTGTATTATCATCCATATTGGAAGCAGTAAAGAATTTCTCCTATTTCCCCACGTTGAAAATGATGATAATGGTGTCAGCAGTTTTATTCAGCAGAAAACCATTTTTCTTGATGATTAGATTAAACAAAATGAGGTGGAGGAGAGAGTTTCTTTGGAAAACATTGCTTTAAAGAAAGTCAGGAACTTTCCTGCTGTCCTCCAGCAAAGTGTTAAGATATAAACACACTTACATGATCTTCTGACTTGAAGGATGAAAATTTAGTATTATGCTAATGTAACTGGTTAAATAGTGTCTAAAATATTGCTTAGCCAAAACCCCCAGTGGCTTTTGTTGAATATTTTTCAAGTGGAGCTGCTGGTGCACCTGGTGAGGTGCTTCCAGACCCTGCCCCTCCACTCCCTGATTTCCCTGCCTGATTCTTCCCCTGATTTCTTCCCTGATTTCACTGCAATGCCAGGGTATGACTTGCCTTGTAGACACGGGAGCTGCCCACAGCAAAGCAAAGCAAAAGCCACAAAAACTGACCCTGATTTTCAGATGGGTGTATAAGGGAAGATAATTAGAAAAATAAATCATGAATATATTTTCAATATTTTCCTTCTAAGTTTAGCTAAAATGGATTTGAAATACTTCATGTTGAGGAGGTGCAATTGAAGTCAAGAATCATCTTTGGAGTTTTTTTTTCTCAAAGAAAATTGGGTGGTCAGTGGATACTTTGCACAAGTGGCATTGGTTGTTCCACTGTTGCCTCAGGGAGTCTGGATTTATCCCAAAACACCCTGCCAGGTGCAGGTTAACTTTTTTCTGGAAATCCTTTGTGTCTGATTTTATAGAAACTGAGCATGGACTGAATTTTCTGGGTGTGTTGAAGAGCTGAAGTTGTAAGTTCTGCTGCTGTTTCTCATTAAGTGAGCTTAATGAGTAAATGTAAAATGTAGGATTTGTTACTGCACTGGGGCCCATCCTCAACCATGAGTGACATCTCTGGCCCCTGTGCAGTGGAGCTGTCCCAGGGCATTGTGATTGGACATAACACATAGGAAAGACTCTACAAAGAAAAATTTATGAAATTGCACAAAATATCTGTTTTATGGCATTTCTCTCTGTGGCTTCCACAATGTTTTGACTAATGTTTCTCTTCTTATCATCCTTTTTTTTTTTTTTCTGGTGGCAGGCAGAAAGCCAAAATCTGTGCATGTTATCAGGGCTGATTTCCCTATTTTTGGTAAATATATCATTTACTGAGGTATCATATGAAGTTTTATCTCTCATATTTTCAGAATTTCCTCAATCTGGCCAGCTGTCTGGTTTATGAACATCTAAAGTCTTTGTTTCTAGCTCTTTTGTTGCCACTAGGAATTTGGGTATGTTCCTGTGAAGTCTTACCTGTTTGGTGCAGGAGCCTTGGTGCTCAAAGGTGATCACACAATGTCTGTTTGTGCACAAAGCTGCACGCACAAGTCGACACTCAGAATCCTTAACCTGAGTGGACTCAGCATCTTGTGTGTGACAAAGCAATTTACCAAATGGAAATTCCTTCCCATCTCTGTGTTGATATGTTGGCTCTATTTTTTTTTAATTGAATAAATATATTACGCAGCAGGGCAGATTATTTTCTTTGTGGCCTTGCTGTTGCAATTTGAGAATGGATACAATTTCCTTCAGCTGATGAAGAAAGCAACATCTGTTCTTGGTTTCCTGCAGCTTTCCTTCAGACAATGCATTTAGATGCACAATTTGAATTCCTTCCTAAGAAATAGAAAATTAAAACTTTGACCCCTCCTTCAAAGCGGTGGTTACACTGTGACAACAGTGGGTTGAGCTAAATTCAGCTATGTCAGGCAAGAACTATAAAAGTAGATAGATTGCCCTCTAAGCTTCACTTTATTGGATATTGTAATTGACATATAGTTGTCATTTATAATCATCTGTCCATTCCTGTGAGTTGGGAGCAGTAAAGTTAATTGTGGCTGCTCATTTGCATTAATCTCACCTCTGAAGGGTACAGTAACCCATTAATATCATGTCATGATGAATTATCACAAATAACATTGAACATATTGATTAATGATCTCTGAGATTTGTATCTCGTTAAAACATTTTGTTAGCTCTTTAAACTTTTAAGCAGACAGTCAATGTATGCAGGAGAGGTTTAGAGATCACCCACGAGGTGATGAAAAGTTATGGCACACATTTTGGGTCACTAATTAAAAATTGTTTAAACATTTCATATTAATTTAAGACTGCTTTTTCCTTCTAAAAGTATAGAGCTTGAAGGCTAATCACAAGAATTGTCTTATTATTGTTCATTGCTTGTAAAGATAGTAATTTGTATTGGAGTTGGGATGAAACAGGGCAAAAGGAGTAATGAGACTTAGAAACAGCTATTATTTCATTTTCTTTTCTATAGCAAGGATCATGCTTAGAGAAGCATGTTTGTTGGGTTTTTAAAAAACATACTTTCCTTCTATTTAATTTTTTTTCTTAGGGCAAAACTTCCCTTGCTGCTTTAGCACTTGAAGTCACTTGATTTTTTTCCCTCCTGTTCTTTCTTTATGAATACAGACATATACATGAGGCTGAATGAAATCTCATCCAGTGGGTGGCCATGTAATTTGAAGTAGCTGATAATTAAATATTTTGCCATTTAGATTATTACCTGCTTAAATTTCTGTAAGCTAAGAAGCACAAAGACTTTAGGGAGGCAAGGGAATTTACACCATGGTTCAGGAAGGTGACTTGGCAGGACAGAAGTGACTCCTCTGCATATCTGAGTGTTGTGTTTCAAGAGTCTGGGAAAGATGTAATGTTTTAAATCATTCAGCAGTCTGCCTTATTGTAAAGGTTTCTTTGTCTCCTTCCACATGAAGTTGCTGTATTTGAGTCAGTCATTTTAAATAAATAATAACTCTAGTGGGTCCTAGTTCTATATTCAAGACATTGTTTTCCCTTTCTTCTACCTGCAGTAAGCTGCCAGTAATAGTTATTTGAGGGGATACCACTCATCATCATCATCATAAATTATTACAATTAATTGAATATTCCAGGTATTTCACTGTTCTTTTTCTCAAGTCTGAGGGGATTATTCACATACACAGAATATTTTGGGTTAGAGCTGTGTTTTCAGTCTGTCTCATTCTTTTGCTCTGGGAGGAAACAAGGAGTGAATCTGGGTTTTATGCTTTTGATGACTCTGTTGGTCCCTCTCTAGAACTAATCCTCACCTTTTCCTTCTAATTATTGCCCTTGGTACCTGGGATGAAGTTCACACACTCTGCCAAATGTTGAAATAAGCTAGTTTTGTAGAGGAGACTAATGTGAAGATTAGAGCAAGAAAAATCATCCTTTCTAACTTGAAGATATGATATGGCAAATCTTCACAGGTGTGCCATGACTTCTGCTGCTCTGGGCGTGTGCAGTGGCCAAAGGTATCACATCTCCTTTCCCCAGGCTGGGATTTTTGTGTGTGAACTAACACAATTTTAACTTATTTGCTAGCTTTTCAGCCCAGCCCCTACAATCTTCTTTCAGTAATTCCTGGGAGTCCGTTTCCCTGGCACACGAGGCTGTAGAGTCAAGGATTATATTCTAGCTATAATTTATGATTAACTAGATTTATGGCTGAGATCCCAAAACAGCCTCAGTACTGTGGCCTGAGGAATTAAAGCCAAAATGGAGACTATCATTCTGAATTGTTTGCTTCTCTGGATTTCAGGAAAACTCTTAGTTGTGTTTGAGAAACAAAAACAAATCCCAAATCCAAACCAAATACAATTTGCCGTTGTGTAACAATTCAATTTCGTAGTAAGGAATTTAGCACTAAAGCACATGAAGTCCTCAGCCTTTATAGCATTGAACTATTTAATTTAAACCCTATTATCACCTAAAGCCAGTGCAGTGAATAATGCATATTAGACCCTCTCCCTGCTCATGCAGCCCCTGCCAAACAGAAAGTGGTGGGGGGGACACACAATTAGGGTTCATTTTCACCCGTGGTATTAATCCTTACTCATTTTAAAAAGCTGCTAACGGAAATATTTCCATTCAGCTCATTAATCAATTGTGATTTTCATTCCCTTGTTTTGTAAAAGCTGTTGCAATAAATACTTTTTTTCACAAAGCAAAAATCTAAGAGATGGATGCAGCAAGCGTAATTAATAGCACCCAGTTACAGAAGATCAGCAAGTTTGTGAGATTCACATGCTGCTTTACCATATGGCTGCCCAGTAGGCGAAAAATTTGATTAATGTTTTGAAGAAGGTTTTTTTCAGCAAATATTACAGCCCCAGATGAGGAATTTTACTTCCGAGTATTGTTAGTCTTTACTAAAATAACAGATCTTTTGATTTAAAGCTAAATAATATTTTGATCTCATGAAAAATCTACATGCAGAAAAATTACTGTCCTGCTGTATAGAGAATGCACCCTGTATCTTGTTTATAATTCAGCCAATAATGGTTAAATTTTTGTTTAATCTTAATTTTTTGTAAGTTGGTAAATTTAAGTTACCAGAACAGGTGTGTGGGTTTTGTATTAAGATTTCCCTATTAAAACTAGATCTATAACAAAACTGATTCATTCTAACTTGTCATGCTGTTTTCTTTTATACTCCTTATATAAAATAATCAAAGTTAAGCAGTTGGCTAATGAAAATCAGAAGCTAATGTGTGGTCTCTTCACTAAAACATTACTGCAAAAAATTGTATAAAAGCAAAATTTTTCAATATATTATTTTGCTTTTAAGTAAGTAATAGTTCTGATAATTGTAATTAGTACTTAATTTATTGAGCCCCCCCTCCATGTTTACCTGAAATGAAAAATATTTACAGAAATGCATCCGAAGAATGTCACGACCTAGGATCGAGTGCTCTCATGCAAAGCTGACACACAGCAGGAAGTTTTGCTTTTCTCACAAATTCTCAGTTTAATACAAGGAACATCAGCAGCTGGTAAAGAACAGATCCGGGGTGCTGGGCTGAAATGGAGTGGAGAGCAGCTTTGAGGGGAAGTCTTGCTGAGCTTCCAGAATGCTGAAGATAAAGCATTACCTAACACTGCTTTGCCACTTTGGTTTCTTCTAATTGCGTCAGGTAATGCTGAGGTTCAGAGTCTGGTGGGATGATGCTAAGGCTGAAAGATGAGGATTTCTGCATTTTAAAAAAGTACCTTTTTGCAGTTTTTGCAGTTATATCATCTAAAAAAAAAAAAAATATTAGTGATTGATTGTAAGGGTGTGCTACATAAAAAAATAATAATCCCGATTCTGTACAAATCTCCAAATCAGAGATCTCGGCACAAAGTGTTTCTCTAAATTGCTAATTTTGGGGCATGGAGCGGGAACTCAAACCTAACTATAAAACAAAGTTCAGTAAAAATAAGAGTTTTTTAAAAAAAATTTTAAAAAAGGTTTTTTGAACCAAAAGTTTTCCTCTTTGACAGCTCTAGGCAGTGCATGACCAGAGGGGCTGTCCAGCTGTGTAAGTCACTGGTGCTAAACATCAGAGGCAGGAAAACAGCCTGTGAAGTTTTTTTTTAAGGAAATCTTAAAATGAAGCATAGCTGAGGTAGTGAAATGATGGTTATTAGTTCTGGAGAATACAAATGTCACAACAACTTGTGCTTTAGATTCACAGACAGTTAATAGATGACAGAGCCATTTGGGAACAAATCCATACCTTTCATATAGAAGGATGGATTAAATAGTTTTATGCTTTTGAGACAGGATAGTTAATTAATTGGTACAGGCTTCCCAGGCTTGCACTGTTTGTAGATTGCTTCTGGAAACTTGTTTTCCTTAATAATATCAATTTTTCTGCAAATTGCAGAAAGTGTAAACATTTTTTTTAGGGCATTTTTTGACGTATTATCTTTTTTCTTGTCTATATCAGTTATTCTCTTGTCAGTGATATATTTCTAATAAGAGCATATTTTATGCTATAAATTAATGTAAAATGAACCCATGTTTCCCTTAACCTGTGACTAAACTGATATATCTTAACATGCTGATGTTAAGATATTCTATTTTATGCTCATTAAAATGGGGAAAAATCAATATTTGAGTATTTAATTTTCTTCATTTTTAGTCTTCATTGGATTATCTAAGAAAATAAGCAGCATTTTCAAATATTTTAATGGTGGGGCTAAATTTTTAATTGATAATGTCTGCAAAAGAAGGTCACTGGAAGCTGCTTGAATAAATTATGCCATTGGATGCAAATAGGAGTTAATCTGAACGAATGGGGGGTGCAGGGGATGCTGTTGGAATTCTCATCCCTTGCTTGGGGTTTTGATTCTGTAAATAAAGGAAAGTGTTGGCTCTGGTCTGTGCCAGCCCAGTGCTCACATTTTTAACCCTTTCTGAGCTGCTGTTCTGCTCAGAGCTGTGGGCAGTTCTGTGAGGGGGTGTCTGTGTGAAGAGGCTGTAGAGTGGTCACTCTAAAAGGCTCCTTAGTGTGGTACTTTGAATTTTAAATCACACACATAATTCAAAGGTAATCTAACTTTCAGTGTTGGTCTTTAGTCCGTTCAGTTAAATGGAGAAAAATGACTGACATAAGGAATGAGTTATTGATTTATTGTAGGAAAATGACTTCTGTAATATAGGAAGTATGGTAAAAGGAACAGCTTAATTATTTAGGGGACACCAGTGAAAAAAGTGCTTTTGCAGCATTGCAGATTGTCTAAATAGGATTTGTACAGCCCAGGTTTTTAATAATTCTTTCTTAAAGACAAATTGTAGTGGTTTATTTTTTTTTCCTCATAAGTTAGACTCATCTGGTTGTTTAAAATAGTTTTGTACTTGTGCAGTTGATACAGAAAAGCAGGCAATCAAATGATTTTGTTCTTGACCCTAAAGGCATATCAGCTTTTAACTGGTGTTTCTCAGTTATCTGCATTTTGTTTATGCTTTGTGGAAATTTGATGTCTGGGGGCTGGACAAAAAAGAAACGTGCTGCAAGTTATTCTGAAGCCCTTTATTTTAGTAGGTGACATGAACTTTTAAAATTCGAATTTATCAAATAAATATATGTGTCAGTTTATATCTGTAGGAGCAAAATTTTTAAAATATGGTATTTGATGATTTATAAAATATCAGATAAGATATTTGCTTTGGCTTTTTCCATATGTTTTTGCCTCTGATTTAGTGCTATTCTTTGCAGAAGGACGACAGTATCATGTTATTTTGACTGCAGCTCACAATTTTTGGCAGCATCTCAGATAAACAGAATATTTGTGGCTAATTGGTTGAACATGTTCAACAATTATAATTATATTAAAACTGTAATGTGTTTGAACATTTGCCCACTGCAGGCTGCTAATATGTGCTAACTTAAATTCCTGTCTACGACTGGAGCTGGTTTGTAACTGGTTTTATTGGAAATATGTGCAAAGCAAAAAGGCACATCTAATAGGAGTGTTTAAGAGTTTGCCACTGTGTTCAATATATAGGTGCTTGTTTTTCCAGGTTCAGAATTCACTCTTAAAATTTCCTGTCCTCCTGACATTACGTGTCTAAACTTCCAGTATTGCTGAAAAGAAAAGGAGTCAGTATTATTTTTATTGAGTAAATTTTCAATAAAATAAACTAAATAAATAATTAAAATAAATAAAAAAAATTGGAAGCTTCTCCACTTCTGATGTTTTAAGTCAAAAACATGTGAATTGCTTTTGCTACTGCACTTTAAGGGAATGGCAATAGGCTGACTACAGAGTGAATACAGAGGTTAGATGTTGAATTCTGAGTGGTAATGGGATTCTGTGTGCAGTCTGATTTATTTTTCAGTGCACGATTCCCTATTTTTGTTTGGTTTTGGTTTTTTATTTAATTATTTTCTATATAGATGCCCCCAATCTAGTCTTGCTCTTAGAGTTGTTAGCTCCTATTATTGTAGAATAGGTAAATAGTGCTGGGTTTGACTTTAAAGCTTTGCCACTCGATTACCTGAAGAATCACCATTGTTTTGTGTGGATGATACCCTGCAGCTCTAAAAAATAGAGGCAATTATGCTTGCAGCCCCTTGTTTTAATTGAGTGAGGCATAATGACTTCTCTTCTATAATGCTCCATGGACTCAAAGCTGCTGGTGAGAGGCTCCCTGGGGACCTGCAGTGTAGCCTTTCCCAAGCACATGTTTTTGGGGGAAAGTAGCTGAATGGAGGGGTCAGCCAGAGGCTGAAGCTGGCACAGCAGGAAGCAAGAAGCAGAACCAGCTTTGTCACTGATGACAGTGACATCAGCCTGTTCTCTGGTTGCTTTCAGGATTTTGTCCCTTGTGCTGGCTGGGGTTGAGCTCCAACCTTTGTGTTCTCCACTCCTCCTCTTGCCATGTTTCTCCACCTCAGCAGTTCCCCTCCCTCTTTCTGTTTCATATTGCAAAAAGGTCTTTCTGTTCATATGTTCTCATGCTAAACATTTTCTTATCTTCTGCCTGTTTTTTTTTTTTTTAATTTAGATTCAAAGATATTTAGGGCATGGGTTCTTGTTTATGTTTCTGCCCTCAGAGAGCCTGCACTTTGTCCCTTGAAAACCAAATTAATTTAATGCAGTAATTTCTTTTTTTCTGTGCCTGAGTTTCCATATCTCTAAAATTAATCTGCTTTTGCTCATGGCCCTGGTAAAATTCTTTGAAATATACTATAAGAAAAAAAGAAAAGCATTACACAGCAGTTTAACTGCACTATAGCATATGCAATAAATGATGGGTTATTCTCAATTTTCTATAGGTTAAGTAAGGCCTGCTCAGATCTGGACTTCTCTCCATTCCCTGGGGTGGGACAGCCAGATGTGCTTGCACTGGGGAGGTGCCTGCCCCTGCTGGGGGCTGCACACCTGGAACCCCATGGAGCTGACAAAACTGTACCTGGCTGCCACCAAGTGCCTGCCCAAAGCAGTGAAATGCTGCAAAGAGGCCATCACAAAAAAGAAATGAGTTGTGGCTTCTTTGTTGATGTGAGGGACTTGTGAGGAAAATCCAGACATTGTGAAGGAGTGAGACTGGGAAAACTGGGGTGGGACTGGTGAGGACTGGGTTAGAAATGGAGAATAATTCCTGTGACATCCCTGGCAATAAGAAGTGGTTTTGAGGGGAAAGCAGTTGATGGTGATCTCTGATGGAGGCCAGCAAATCCCACCAGCTCTTTCCCAGTTTACCAGACCTGACTTTCCTTTGGTAGAGTTGGTTTTGATGGCATTCAGTGCTTCTGAGCTAGGCACTTTTTGGGAAGTTGGCCTGACAGTCTTCAGAGAAGTCAACCTTCAAACTATCATCTTAACTTTTGCTGAAGTGGACAAGTGGGAGGCTGCTCAAGGAGCAGAATGAAGGGTTGCCTCAAAAAACAATATTTAATTGGTACTGGTTTAGTAAGAGGATACAAAACAGGCTGCTTGGTGGAACTTGGGTGGAACAAAAGCTGTGCAAACATTTCCCTTGACCAAGTTAGTTTCAATTTCTTGTGAGAGTTAATTCCTCATAATCTTGGATCATATGACTAATTTATCTCTGAGTGTGGCTGAATTAAGTTGTTCAGGATTACCTGTTCAAGCAGAATCTCTCCTCTGCAAGTCTGTGCTTCAGTAGTAATTTGCTAGTTTTTTCCCTTTCCTTTTCTTTTTTTGACTGCTGATATAAAAATATAACTTTCTCTTATTATTTTAATCTTTGCTTTTCTTCCTGCATGGATCATTTATTTGTGAACTGGTTATTTCAGTAAGGGCTCAAAGGTAATTTCATGGTTTATAGAATTTATATCTGAGGGTTTAATGAGGAAAACATATTGTTTTCTAACACATGAAATAGAGAATCTTTCATTATACTTTTATTTTCCTTCACTAATATTACATGTATATCAAGTTCAAAGCCTTGAATACACCTAAGTATAAAATTATTCCTTTCCTCCACATGGGAAATATGAATGTTTGTGACTCAAAAATCAACACACACAGACTTAGGAGGTGATTTCATTTTTAATGAATCCACATGATATAAATGAACTACTCTTCTGTTTGTGCATTGTGCTAGAGTATACATTGGAAAATACAATAACAGTATATTACTTTTCTGTGATTTAGGTTAGGAATTAATGCATTCAAATGAATTTAAGAGCCTTGGGTATAATTCATACAGGATGCAAGTCCCTCAGTAGACCTCTCATGAACATTATCAGATTCTGCATGGTCAAACAGATTAAAATTTGACCAACCCCCTCTTTTTGCCCTTTATTAAACTCCAAAATGTCTTTGAATGGCTTTTTTCTTATTATTCCATGTGAGGAAAAAGAAGCAAAGGCAAGGTTTGTGTCAGGTATATTAAATGGTTAAAATGTCCTGTTTTCAGCTGAGTTTAGTTATGGTAGATCAGGTTGGACCTAAGGCTGCAAAATACCAAATTTCCTTTTTTTTTTTTCTTTCCTAGGTACATTTTCTGAAAGCTTTCACTTTTATCCAGTGCTGATGTCTCAGTGCCCTTTCACTCCTCATCAGGGTCATTACCTGGATGGGTTTTGTTGAGTGGCTCCTGCCTTCCATTAACAATTGTGGAAACTGGAGGATGCTCTCAGCATCAGTTTTTTCTTTTGGTGGATCAACACCTTTGCTGGGCTGCCTCCTGAAGTACTTAAATACATCTGACTGCCTCTTCCTGATATTTTGGCAATTTTGCATTCTGTGTTAATTATACCATGAAGCCTAGTAAATAGTAAAACCTATTAGCAATTTTCAAAAAGTGTCATGCTTAGAAGGCTTTTGAGCACTTGGGCCTGATTCTGGTGTGATGAAAACACCTTTTAAAATAGCTTCTAAGTTCTGAGATACAGCAGGAACTAATTCTGCTTCCTTGCAGTGAAGGTTTGAAAGAATTGTGCTCTTAAGTACAAAAAACCCATAAAATGTGTCCAATACATTGAGCCATCTCTCAGAGCAGCTTAAATACAGGTTTTTACACTGGAGGGGAATAAGTATTATAGTAAGTGCTCTGCAATAGTAATGCCCTTGTGTTGCTGATTTATCAAAAGGTTGTTGGAGCATCTAAAGTTCTGCAGAAGTCAGTGTTGTGTGTGCTGGAATTGGTGTCTGTGGCTGTCCTCTGTCACTGTTGGCTGTGTTACCCTTCAAGTCTTCTTACTGCAGCAGAGATCATGAAAACCCCCAGGGAGCTGCTGGTGCTGCATTGCCAGGGGAATCAGGCCAGGAACAGGCCCATGGGCTATGCCAAGTTACTCAGTCTCACATAAGGAGGTTTATGGATGTGGGACATGGAGTAGGTGACTGACTTTGCCCATGACAAGTTCAGCCTGGTTTCAAAGGCTTAAAGTGCCCCAGATGTCACAGGATTGACAGGTATAGCTCTCCACTGACTGTACCCAAGTTGTGAAAACACAAATAGACTCCTCTATTGCTCTGCTTTTTGCTCTTTTAACCTCCAACTAGTCTGTATAATAAAACTCCACAAATACAAACATCTCTGAAGTTCCTTTGGTGACAATTTCACTGTGAGAAAATGAACTCTTTGCTGTTCCATTTCATATTTATAAATAAAACAGAATTGTTTATTAAAATCTTTGCTGTGGAAAGCAGAAATAACAATGTATGGCACATTTCCTGAGAGAACCAAAGAAAAAACATTCCAGAACTTAATTTCTTAATATGCTGTTGAATAGTGAACAAACATACATCTATGGCTGTGTTTTGTCTTTAAATGTAGTTATAATCCTTCTGTCTTTCTGTTTAGGAAGCATTTATATCATGGTAGCATGGAAAGATTCCACAGGCAAGTTAAGGTCAGTACTTAGAGTGAGGATCTTAAAAGCTGGAGCTCATTTCCATTGTTATTGTTTTGTTTTTGCATGAGAGGAGGGCTCTGCAGGTTTTCAAGCCATCCCAGAAGCCCAGAGATCAGGATGTGTTTCCATTTCCTCTTGTTGCTGGATGTGATTGATCACCCAAAGAGGGAAAAAGGAGCAGTAGATGTACAGTGCTCATCCTGGGCAACTCTAGAAAACTCTGTGCTGTGTGGGAGATGTATTCTTCTCAGAGGGCTTCTTATCTGATTGGTTTGTTTGTTTTTTTTCAAGGATTGCAGCCTCTTGCTTATGGAGCTTTCATGATGATTTAGTGCTTATAAGACATCACTGAATATCAAGGAAGCCTTAATAAATCTGAATTGGTCTCAGTGTGAATGGAAATGAAGATGTGTTTTTATTTCATGTTGGGATGATAGAATGAATTATATCAGAAATCTGACTCCTAGAAGAACTGGGAATTCTTGAAAGAATACAGCAGCCAGGAGAGCACACTAAGGGCTCCATAGAAGGTTTCTGCTGAGGAGGAGCAGTGCTGGTGATGTGTTATGTTAATGTTTGGAAGATGTGCCAGTGCTGCTGCCAGGGCACAGCAGGAGCAGGGGGGGTGAGCCCCTAGCCAAGGGCAGCAGGGCTGAGCTGTGCAGCCCCTCCTGAGCAGGGTGGGGATGATGATTTTCCTGAACAGTCCCAGAAAAAGCAAAAAGGTGTCTCAGGTCATCCAGGCAGGAGCAGCAGGATGTGGGGCAGAGCCAGGGCTGGAGATGAGGCTTCAGCAGAGGTGCCAGGACCATGTAGAAGACAGGGCCATGACAGGTACACCTGGGATGGGGCTCTGGGAAGGGCAGAAGGGCCAAAACATCAGGAGTGTGGATGGAGCTCTTGGGAGCACAGAGAAGAGGCTGCATTTGGGGAGTTTGCACGTGAGACTGCACAGGGTGCTGAGCTCTGTGGCAGCAAGGGCTGTTGTCAGTGATCTGAGATGAGAAAAAGAAGTTCCAGTAAAAAGTAACTTTGAGACTTGAAGCTTCATAGCAGGGATAAATTCTGATTCACTCACTTGCCTTTAAGAGAATCTCATTGTAGTTAGTCCCTCTGATTTCAGAATAATACTTCTGTCTGTAGACTCAGCTGTAGTACTTTGACATGTATCACCACAGTTTTATGGGAAAATCATTTGTTTTTATTGTAACTTTTAAATTTTATTTTTCATTAAACTCGTTTTATTGACTTTAGAAACGGATTTTAGCTATAGCAGTGTAAATCCAGAGGAAGTGAATTTATGCTGTTTTTATACCAGTAAGCATAATCTGGCACACGCTTAAAAGAGAAAAAAAATTGAAATGGTATAGTCAGCAGTCAAAGCTTCTTGTTAGAAAATTCTTGATCTGTAAGAGTGCTATTGATAAAGGAGCTAAAAACCTCAAAATTGATTTATTTGTTATCAGCTCAATACAGTTTGTCTGAACACTGAACTTGCTTTTTTGTTCTTCCATGTGATAAATGTATTTGGCTATGTTGTAAAATCTAAGCTGAGATAAGCTTCTGTACAAGCTGAGTATAGGACTGGAAACCAGGATTTCCAGAATTTTACCTCTTGCTTCTGTCAGTAAATGAAGTGGTGACCTTAGGTGACCTCTTATGTCTTTGTAAAGAAAGCTAAATTCCCTTTGCAGTTTGTTTAGGAGTCACTGGGAATTCAGCATCTTATAGATGAGATCTTTTCAGGATTGATGTATTTTGTTTCTGCAATTGTAAATTGAGAATATTCTTCTGGACAGTCTAGATATGCCAGACCCTGAGTCTTCAGTACAGGCTGTGTAGCTGCAATGAGCAGCATACTCCAGGCATGCAAATTGGGAATTAATGAGGACTGGAAGTTTGGAGTATTTCAGGCTTTATGGTTTTTCCTTTTTTGCTGAATTTTATAGTTAGTTGAATTGCTTGTTTTGTTACACTTAATTTATCATTTTAATTTCAGGAAATGTTTTGACAGCAAATGTTTGTTAAGCAGCTAAATATATTTTTACTGGAAAGGCTAAAGAAGTACAAGTGGCATACTTGTTTTCCTCTCAGTTCTATGGTATTAAAGAGACTGAAAAGTATAGTTTGGTCTTTCTACAGAGTGTACATGTGTTTTTGCCTACTGTGTTTATTCTTCCTATGATGTAGTTTAGAGTTTTTTCCTGCCTTGCATTATTTCCTGCCTGTGCCTCAGAAGGAGTAAGAATACAAAAATACAGCAGAGCCAAAGGGTGGGCACCTGTTTATGACACAGATGGCTTGTTTGAAGTCTTATCAGTTGTAACATTCAACAGTGCAAGGCCTTTTTTTTTTCCTTGTGTTTTAACCAATGCTTTAAAAGGTGAGTTGTGCTTTATTTATTTTCTGAAATTATATGATCTACTTCTTGCACATAGTAGCATCCACTTAGTTTATACCTTAAGTGACCTAGTTTGCATTTTCTTTCAACTCTATAAATTACCCTATTTTTTTTCTGCTGGTATCAAGGTTTCCTACCAGTCCTGAAAAATTAGGTTTTAATTTTTTTCCCCCTTCTAGCCAAATAAACATAAAGAAGGATGAGAAGACAGGAATTGTGAGTGGATTTATGGCTTCTTGGAGGCAGGTTTTATTTCTCTATGTGCTACTCTTTAGCTTTTGATGAAGTTATTTCATTTATCTCTGCCATGACTTTGCTACTTTTGAAATGCCTGACGTGCATAGATTGTTCTTGTACAGCTGCTTTGCCTGGATTTCTACAAGCAAGTAGCTAGATAAATGAGAAATATTTTGTAAATGCATTAGGTGTATGCCATTTACAATATTCACAATGATAACTGAGTAGTGAAGAGCAGGCTTGACTTGAGTCTACTTTTCCAAGTTTCTTTGAATGGGTAAAAAGCCCGAACAATAAATACCTGCATGCTCTGATCAGGATTTTGATGTCTAAATTAAAATTACCTGACCCTAATCCTTGTCATTGCACACACTATGGCTACAGTACACAGTTCAGGTGCTGGAAAGGAAGTTTGTATGTTTGTGGACTACTGGTCTTAAAAGCAGGAAACCAATTTTATATCCTTTACGTGATAGATATTGAATCAATAAAGCATCAACCTAAGGTTACACTTGATGTCTCCAGTGAGAAGACAATAAATCATGTTATGTGCATGCAGGTATATTGACTCAATTTCTTTGGGCTGCCTATGCAAAACTGAAGGTGATTGAAACGAAACCATTAGAGTGAAAGTCTTATAATGGCAGGTATAAAGCCATTTAATCTGCTTTTTATGATTTGAGATTTTAATATTAAAATCTAAGTACAACATTTAAGTCATATTGCAAATCCATCAGGTCCTGTACCCTGTCTCAAATAATGGTCAGTAGCAGATGGCTAAAGGGGGAGACTAACAGAACATGTGCAGAATGATTTCTCCCTGCTGAACCCTTCTGGTCTTCAGCAATTCACAATTTGGGTACTTTTGTAGCTGGACACTGCACCCACATAAAGAATTTAAAATGCAGTAGACTTATCTTGGGTAAACTTGTTCATTTTCATTTTCAACCTGTTTATAGTTTGGCTTTCCCAAAGTTTTGCACATATATATTGGGGAAAAAGAGTCTGACTCATGTTGGAATGGGTAGGTAAAGAAAACAGTCCATTTGTGCCTTATGTCTTTGTCACTGAGTACTTTCTGAGGATAAAAAACTTGATGGTTGTCACTCCTTTTAATGTCTTGACTTGCTTTTGGTGAGAATGTGTAGGTCTGGCAATACAGGGTATTTTTATTTCTGTCTGGTGGCTTCAAAGAAGGGACCATCTGAGGATGAAGATGGAGTTATTGATACAGCATGTCTGTCAGTAGTAGTGTATTTTTTTCCTTGAAATTTTCATATCTCAACACCAAACCAGTCATCAATACAGATAAATGAGTTGATTCAAGATGCAAGGTTGCTGCTGTATCATTAAAAACAAACACCTGAAGAGGGTTCTATAATGCTGCACTGCATTGCTAGAATGATTTTGTTGTTTCAATATTGGCTGTCCTTTGTAGTAACTGGACTTGGCCTGGCTGGGCAGCTGCTCTATTGCAGGTATTGAAATACTGCTTGATGAACCAGTTTGGCTTCTAATATATGTAAAAATATATGGAGGATTGGGGGGTGGGTCAGAAAACCACTCTGAACCCTGTTTAGATAAAGGAGCATGACAGCTTCCATTTTCTGAACCAGAAGATAGCCCTGACACACAGTCCAAGGAGGGACATTCCTAGATAATCCCTGTGTTCCTCTGAAAGCCTGATTGCATCCTCACAGCTGGAATTTTTGCAAGATTGTGTTCTGAAGGATAGGTTTGAGTGCCCATCAACTCCTCATCTGGACCACAACTCCTGGTTTCACAATAGTTACATATGATTTTAAAGACATGGGAAATTTTATTTAAGAAGAGTAAAGGCTAAATATAATCTTAAGTTAGAATGAATTAAAAAAGTTGCAAGCTGAATAAGTAAATAATAACATAACTATAAAAAAGCTATGTGTAAAAAAGATCCTTGGTATCACTGTATATTTAATTTGTGTGCTGTAGTCATTCAGGGACTGTTCTTTGACTATAAAATGTTACACATAGAGATTTGTAATTGAAAACTTTATGATATGATTTGTAGTTAGAGGAATAAAACTAAATTGCAATTTTTCCTCAATTGAATATGCCAGTATCTTACACATTTCAGCCTTTTTGACCTGGCCTTGCATGATGCTTCTTGACTTCCTGTCCTGCTGTCATTTTCTTTCATATTGGTCTGGCACTTAGTCTCACTGGAATCAATAAGGTTGCTCACATGCAAGTGTTGAATAAATAATTGATTAAGGAGATACTACACTTGTCACATCTTTTCCTAGCAAAGGTAGCCAACATAACTGTTTTTCTGTAAAAAACTTCTGTTCTTTCCTTTTAGTGATTATCCTTCACTTCTTCCACTGAACAAGCAGAGCATGGTATCTACCAGATAATCTGATTGATGTGAGCTGGAATCTTTGTAAAGTGCTGATATCACTCAGTGTCTACAGTACTTGGGAGAAATGGCTGCTCTTCACCTGTGTAACTCAAACTAAGTCACTTTCTCTCTGTTTCCCTTCTAAAACCCTTAACCTGCTCAGCTTTAAAAGCTGTAATCCAGAATGGCAAAGCACACTTGGATATTGGTCACCAACCCTGACTGCTGTGCTCATCAAATTCTAAATGAAATATTTAAATAATTTGGTCCTACACAAAGCCAGATAGAAAAGGGCAGATAAAGTGGTATCTATTGACATGAATAGTCCCAGTGAAGTTTGCCTGACTGCTTGGCTGGGTTTGTGTATTTAGAATTGCAGTAAGAGTAGAAACATTTCTTGACAGCTGTTGTGTATTGTGACATCTGAAATTGAAACAGGCACTTCTAAATTTTCTGCACATCTCCTCAAGTCAGGGGTTTATTATAGCTCCTACTATGTTATGGTAGTATTAAACTACACTGAACCTTCTATAATGGGAATGCACTTACACTGAAGACAGATGTAGGATTTCTGTAGGAGATGGAAAATAAGATATCCCAGGCAAATAAATACCTGATGACTGTGCCCGTTGCAGTCACTCTACCAGTGTGATTAACCTTTTTATCTTCAATTACATTCCTAAGTGATACAATTTGTTCCAGTAAAATAGTGTGCAGATCCAGTCTTGTTCAATATTTCCCACAAATACATTGACTTGCTGTTTTGGTTTATGAAATCCTTTCTCTTGTTGTGGTTCAGTGACAAGAGAGATGAGGTAATTACAGAGCAGTTTGCCCACTGGTTTTTCTCCAGTGCATAGCTGTAGTCAATGCTGTTAGACCACTCATATTGTTAAAAAAAGTAAGGAAAAAAGGCTCAAATATCTTTGCCAGAAATTAAGTTGGTGCTGCAAAAGTTACAACATGCATTTCATGTCATCCTACATGTTGCTACGTTTGTTTTGAAGTAATGTTTCATTATTGCTATTGTATGATTAAATATTGAGAGTATTGCTTTTCCAATTGTTCTACTCCAGTATTTAATGAGTGCAATTAAATGGAAAAATTGCCTTTTTAACTGATGGTAGTCTATTAATGTCTCTGTCTGTTCAGAAAAGAAAATAAGTGAATTATTAGAATGACAAATGATTCAAAGTTACCACGGTGATGAAGAGGTGCGATTCCCCTCCACATAATCTTCAATTAGTGATCTTTGTAAGAGGATGTTTTTCAAAAGGGTAATAGAGAAGTAATGAGATCAGAAGGAGGTCAAACCCAGCCTTCTTCGTTTGGCAGTTTGATTAATTTATTTCTCCTTCTTGCAGATTGCTGTAAGGGGCTTTAGGCACGTGGTGTTTTCTGTGGGACTCTTGTTGAAGTGGCTGCTTATGACAGTCTTTTGTGTGTCCAAAAATGTTCATCTCATTGTAGCTGGAGGTTTTTGAATGGTTCAGATTTGTTCTTTAGTATAAGCACTCACTGGTAGTTCTGAAAATGAAGTTTTTTGAGAAGAAACCATCCTTGATTCTGCCATGTGTGCTGTTATGAGGCAAAGTCCTCTGGTCTGGTTCTGGGATACAGCACACCTTCCTTCAGGGGGATTAAGTCAAAGGAGAGGGAGGGAAAGAGGGACTCAAGAACATAAAGTTGCAGTAAAGTTGCTTTCCCACAACATCTTCTTGATCAGTGCCACAATACCTTCATAAATGCACAAATGTAGCCCTTTAGCATCCTTCAGGTGTTCCCTCCTGCCCCTTCTCATTCTTACCACTTGTGCAGAAAGTTTTATTTAAAGAGTAATGAGCTATTTTCTGGTGGTGATCATAAACCTGAGTGGCTGTGGCCCCATGCAGTGTGCTAAGCCTGTGCTATGAGTACAGTTACATCTATGTTTAGTTTATTCTCAGTAGTAATTAACTTCTTTTAAAATATTCTAAGTCATTTTCCTGCAAAACTGAAATGCCAGTAGCATTTTCTCAACAGTTTCCTCAGGTTTATGTATTTGTGCACTGATCAGTTTGGCTCTCCTGATAGTTGAATGTATTACTGTGATTTCAATTTTGACATAAATTCAGTCATTCTATGCAAGCTAACATGTCAGTAGAGGAGCAGTAGATGTTAATTTAATGTGACATTCTCTTGCTAGCACATGTGACATTAACAGTTGCATGATATCCAAGACTTTAATATGTCTGGGTTACCTCAGTTTAAGCTCAAGATGCTCATGCAGGTTTTATTTTGGGCTTTGGTAAGGGTAACATTCACATTGAGTTTTCATACTTTCTCATGAAGTCTTTGCAACACTCAATTAACAGATGTTAAGAATGATTTCTAAAATAATTAATATTATTAAAATATTAATAAATTAATAAAACCAATCGAATTATTAATAATAAAGTAAAAATAATTATTAATTAACAAGGTAAAACATTAATATTAAAATATTATAAGATGTTTCACCAATAAAAAGAGATACTTTGGATTAAATAGATTATAAAATGTTTTTAGTGTACTGATGATCACAGAATTATAGAAGGGTTTGGATTGGGACTTTAGGACCATCTAAAAGGTTAAATATCAAAGATTATTCTAATTGCATTTATAATCACAAATCACAGGCACAAAACAATTTTGTGAATTTCCTCCTTTTTTAGGCGCTGTCCATTTGGGGGGAATTTATACATGCATGCACATATTCCTGTGTTTAGATAAACATGTCTCCTACTTATCAAAGTTCTCTCAGAACAGAAAAAGTAAAATTAGATTTTTGTAAGCTGGAGTGATGTGCATGTTCTTATTTTCAACGTGTGGTAAAGTAATCCTTCAATTTTATTTTTTAACAGTATTCTGTAATATAAATAATCTAGTCTTTTCTTCTGCAGACTGTTTAATTCAGACAGGTTGAAGTTGCCTCCAAAGATTGGCGTCAAATTGAGGAAACCATTCATGTAGTAAATAAGATAATTTGTTTCTGCCCAAAAAGATTAAAATATAGATTTTTTTTTTTAGCCCATATGATTTAACACATACAGTTCCTGCATCTCTATGATTCTGAATGCATTTTGAAATTAAGGACTTCTACATGGATTTTTTTTTTCACTTTCTGCAGTGCACTTTTAACTTGAATTTCTGGAATTTTAATTAGTATAATCAGTAGAGATCTTTATATCTTTCCTAGATATTGATTAGTGTTTATGTAATTTCAAAATGTGATGGGAAACTGATGCTCCTAATGAAAGCAGAAGTTGTAAAAACAAGTAGCAAGTCCTACAATTTGAGTATTGTTATATAAATAAATGAGGGAAAGATGTGTTCTTACATCTGTTTTCTGTGCCATATTGAAAGTCAGGGATATATTTCTGTGCTTTTTTGTGCAATCATAAAATCTGTTGTGGCTTTTAATTATTCTTCACCCAGTCTTTCAATCAATCTTACTGCTTGCAGCTAAAATAGTAACTATTAAGAAAGTTTATGAGTTTTGGTGATTTTGGGGCTTTGTTTGCTTAGAAAGAAGAAAAAGGAGCTGGAAGCTGCTGGAAGTTTGGCCCCTTCTGTAATGTGCTCTGTGGGAGCTGCTCTTCTCCCGTGGCTGCCGGGCTCATTTCGTGGCAGGGTGCTGGAATCAGCCTTATGGACTGATCTCCCCTTAAAAAATTAAATATTTGGATGGCTCAAGTCTAATCAGAACAACCCTAATTAAACTTTGAAAGCACTTTTGAGGTGAGCATTTATGTTACCACCTTTGTAACTTTATGCAATGGCAACAAACTTCTCTTCAGGCATGAAAATCTGTTGAGCTGAACAGATAAAATGGGTTTTCACTTTGGCCCCTGTGGGGGTCAGAATTGGTTCAGGGTCAGTACACTGCAGTTTTTAAGTGCTTCTCAGATTGTATTAAACTTTAGAGGAGTCAGAATTACACATTATCAAATAATTCTCAACTGCCTTAACCATCAAAAACAAAGCAAGAAGGAAAAGTTTATTTTCTTTGTACCCTGAAGGCAAAATAATGTTGGCTAAACTTCCCACAGAGCTTGGCTCCTTCAGAATGCAATATTTAGTGCATAATGGCTCCTTATCTGTTTTTTGTGCAAAATCCATTCTGGATTATTGGGCTCTACATAAATAAAATTGTTTGCTTTTTTTTTTTTGGTGATGATGTTGGTATCCAGCTAACACAACTTCTGAGGATTGATCAGTCCTGAATATTCAGGTCATTCTCTTCTTATGTGATGCATGTCTTTTGTACAAAAAACCTGTTACTCCAGACTCTCTGCACACAGTTTGTCCATAGATATTAATTTCTGAGTGTTTTTTTAGCCTCAAGCTTTGACACTTTTATACCAAAAATCTGTGTGAGAAGGAATTTGTGGTACAGAAATGAAAATCAGAAAACAACCATAGTGAAAAATCACACTCAGTAGAGTGAGCTACTCTACTGAGTAGAGCTGAAAGTGGAAACATCTCCTAGAAGATTTCCATGTTAGAAATATTAAACTAGTTGTTAAATAAGTGCAAACAACCAATGAACTTTTTCTGAGACTCAAAGAAGATCAAGTGAGAGAGGACAATCTTGGTTTCTCCTCTCCCCCTCCACCTGTTTTGTGGGATTCACACTCTTCTGGTACATCTACTTACTCAGATTTTTGCAAAAGAAATATTTCTGGACCTAGTGCCTGAAATAATATCTCAACTCTTAATTATTTAGTTAGTTGACACTAGATTGTCCTGAACTCATATAAAACACTGTAAACACTCTCATTCCTTACTGTATATTACTTTGGTAGTTTTGAGTGACAAAACCATTTAGACACTGTGGCTGTTACCATATCATGGTTTGAAAGGTAAAACAGAACATGATCATCTTTTTAATAGGAGCACTCTGTGATTCATAGGTGGTGAATATTTCATGCACTTTGCATTTGCCTTTGTGCAGGAGGGTAAATGGAAAGTAAATCCATGTGTACTTTAGACAGTAAAAAGGCATTACTTTGTTACATCATATAAACATGTAGATTTGATTCTCTCTTTACTCATGCTGTAAAAAGAAAGTTTTAAAGTGTTTAGCCATACCTGAAAATGTAAATGCCCAAGCCTAATGTAATGCTGAAAAAAAATTAAGATAAATGATACTGCATCCTTGCCACAAACTGCAGCTTGTACAAAATTCACTTTAGTTATTATACTGTGAATACGTGTGCTAAACCTCCTCTGTGTATGCACAATTTATGTTGAATGCAACATGAATCATTTTAATAGACCAAGCAAAAAGTCCCCAAAGTCAATTTTCAAATTATGAACCTTGGAACAGAATATAGCAACAATGAACAACAAATAGTTCAGATTTTACGCTGAACTACAAATGAACCATTAAAGGTACAGTATACTCATTCAGAAAAAAACACTTTTTCCTTATCATCACAGTGGCTAAAAAGCATAACAAGAATATTTCTTAAAGGTCAGTTCTAAATTTTCTCTTTTTCTGTACCTTATTAAGAGGCACATTCATGAGAGCTGATGCCATGAAGGTTTTTACATCTGTTGTGAGACTTGGATGATTCTGGTTAGATTCTGTCTCTGATCTGCCATGTAACCTTGAGAAAGACTGGGTTTAATGCTTTAAAATTCAGGAATCCATTCTGATTTATTGCTTAAAAAGTGGCCTGGCTTCATATTGGTCATTTGATGGGAAAACCTTTCCACTACCTGATTTTAGCTGTTCACTGTTACCAGGACACAGCAAAAGTGGTGGCAAAGGAGCACAGGTTTTTTAAAGGTTGGTAAGGAATTAAAATTCAACAAAAAGGAAGGAAGAGTATTTGAGTGTCATCTAAAACTTACAAGAGTTAGAAGCATATAAATGTTTTCTCATTGCCTCATCTACTTCATTGATGACAGTTTTTATTGCTGGATGCTTTAATTTATGAAATAATAATTGATTTAGTTGATTATATGGATGCTGTTGATTTTTTTTTTTTTAAATCAGTATTTATGGAGCCTTTTCACTTTTTAAAACTTGTCTCTGTCCTCCTAAAATTACCTACTTAAAGTTTTATAAATATAAACCTCTGCTTGTTTTCTTGGCACATGCTTTTTCATGGGCCTGAGAGAATTAGCGAGTCATGCCTCAAAATGCTCTGTGGAACCTTGAGAAATTCAGTGTTCTTTAACTGGTCAAATTTGCTGTTTAGATTGGAGAAGACAGAATAAAGTAAAAGGACTAAAATATTGTGCTGAATGGTGTCATGGGAGGAGAGAAAAGGGCTATTTTCAGTTAACTTTGTCAGGCATGTAGTTAAAAATAGAAATTGAGAGTGGTCATGGGCTTTTCCAGACAGAAGTACATGAGAAAAATAATCTAACTCCAAAGTTCACAGCCATTGTGTCGTGGTCAGTTCTGAAAATGTTCTGTAAGGTACATCATGGAAACTGTACCTGAAAATGCTGCAAGAACTGCAGGATTCTGTAAGTTATTTAACACAGTCAGTGGAGCACAGCATAGGAACCATGGGTGTCCCATGAAAACCTGCTTAGTTCTGACTGGTTTTAGCATTAGATGGTATAAAACAATTCATAAAATCTGTTATAGAAGTTTAGAAAGTTGCTCATTGAAAATTAGCTTTCTATAATTTCTAGAAAGAGAATTTACCTTTGTATTTTGACTGAGTCTTTGTAAGTCACTTTTTGATAATTGCATCATTTAAGATGCTATTTTAAGCATCTCAGAAAACTGCTGTAAGATTTTGGAAGTTAACATTTCTTCCAGAGCAAAAGGTAAAATCTGTTCTAGATTTCCTTGAAAAAATAATTTTTTCATATTTCTTAAAGTTGCAAGCCTACCATTAAAATAGTAAAAAAAAAACCCTAAAAAAGCAAGCCTTCATTTCTACTGCAGTATTTTATCTTTCACTCTGGGAGGAGAGCACAGCGTGCTGCCATGGGCTCTTCATGGATCAAATTTCATCTAAATGGAACTTGATATATTTTGGTAGGACTGGGTTCCAGCTCCTTATATTTACACTACTGCAGGTTATTGGTGAGCATTTATAGCTCTGCAGATGAGGGTGCTTTAAATGATCTCAAAACTTAATCTCTCTTTTTGCTGTGTGTGCTGTCACTGCTTGGTCCTCCTTGCAGCTACTGAGACCCAAACCAAAGATATTTTAGGGTGAGGCAGTCGCTGTTGGAGACCTAAAACCTGACTTTGAATTATTTCAGGGCTTTTAGTCAGGATTCTTTATGAAGTAGACATAATAAATTATCTGCATTTGATACACAAATTTAGCAGAAACTCTGCCTCTTTGTTTCTTAATTTTTAAAAAAAATTATTAACCCCTGTGAAAATTTTAAGTGACTTTAAGCAGTTGCCATAAATAAGAAACACATCCCTCAAATGTTGATAATGTTTCCTCCTCCCCTTGGTCCTTTTCTGTATGTAGTTGAACCTGAAATCCAGAATATTGTCTTCTTTAAGCAAAACCATTTTTTTATTGCAGGAAGGATAATCCAGTATCTCATGGTCTTGCAGGTCAGAATATTATTATTGGAGTCAGAACAGAATTTTTTACAGGTGGAGAAAACAGAAATCTCCAAACTCAACTAATTTTATGATGTCAAGGCAAGAAATATGTTTTGGTGTTTCTGTTTTGACTTCTTGCCTCCATTCAGGTTACTGATTGTCAGACCCACAGGGATCTAACCAAGGTACTACAATATCACATTGTGCACTTTACTAAATTCTAGGAGACAGCCTGAGCATCACAGAATGTCAAATTTATGCTGGTAAAGAGGGAGTATGGATCAGCAAGCCATTGATTTTAGCCAAGAATCAAATCAGCAGCATAAGATCAGAGAAGGAGCCCTGTGGTTTCATCCAGACTCTGATCCACTTCATCATTCTACTCCCCAATGCATGAGAGCCCCTCCAACTGCTGGAGAGGTGAGGAAACAGATTTACGACAAAAACCAATGACAGAAGAAGTTGAAAATGCTTTCTTTTCTTTTTTCTGTAGATTATGAGATGTAAAAGTTATGAAAATGATGTGTATGTATGGAAAGATCTTATTTATATTCCACAAGAGTAACAGTTGTTCCAATATAATGGCAGCCCCCCTTTATTCCTCAGCATCATGCATTTTCTTCATTTTGTGATATATTATGTGGCTTTTTGGTGTAACTACACATTTAGATCCTATTGAATAGAATTTATGTGTTGCCTTATGGAAAACTTGTTTCATAATTCATTAATTATTTACTATTACTTGACCTTACAGTACATGAAAAAACCTATCCCATAACTGTAATTTCAATTCTCTCTAGTGTGAAATCAATCACATTCCACACCTTTTATATTATTTAAAATGTGAATCATGAAATTTTCCTGTGGGTTTCTCCCAAGTTACCAAGAACTTTCAAACCTGAGTGTGTGGGAAATGTGCAGGCTGTCCCCTGCAGACCTGGGCCAAGTCCTGGTTGCATTGCAAATGCTGCAAAACCTTTTTGCTGTCCCTTCTTGTCAGTGAAACTGGGGCTGGGAAAGACCAGGAGTATTTTATAAAGATTTACTACACAGGATTTCTGTTTGCTTTGTGTACAAGTAATATTTAGATAAGGATATAGCTTTTAACTGGTATCTCCCTATCCCCACAACCCAAATTGTGCCAAATTGTGCCAATATTGTTACCAAACAATCTTGATGTGTGCAGTTTCCAGTGCTGGGGGCAGCTCCTGGGCAGCTGGGTGATGCTGAGTCCACTTCTGATATTTGTGTACCCTGTACTGTGTGAGGGAGGGGATGGGTGTTGTGTGTAAATTGAAGTTCAGGAACATTTGGGGAATGTTGTGGGAAGCAGCCTGGAGCACTCAGGAAAGTGATGGAAGTTCTGTTAGTGATACCGAGATACATTTTCTGATTTCTTTGACTGTAATTTCTGAAAATACATGAGTAGATAAAAGGAGTAATCAGTTATGCACTTGAGATTTGGAGGTTACTTTTTTCCTGAAAATCTGCAAGAAAAATATTATCAAAACCAAGACTTTTAAAACTATATTTTAATCAGGAGATACATTTGTGGAACAAATTACATTTGTACCTCAGCCTGCATGAGAACAGAAGAATTAAGATTTTTGTCCTTGACAAAAAATCTTGCCTCTTATTATTAATTGCTCCTCCTTTTGCCTGTATGCCCATATTTTTTTTCTCTATAAGACAGTTTATCAACAAAATATACTTTTTCTCCATTTTTCTTTCAGTAGTTAAACGCCAAATGTTCTAAGTTCTAAAACATGCCCAGATTGCCAGATTGTATCTTATGCAAACCCTGACTATTTTAGAAACATATATATATATATAATCACATTAAGTAAAAGCCAATCCAGCTATTCACATGCTTTTATGAATCACAGATGTAATTGACAGTATTTCATTTTACTTAAGTAACAAAGGCTTTGTAAGTATAGGTTTTCCTGATACCTGAGCAGAGTTAGGAAAAAATTCAGAGTACATGTAATATTACACAAGGAAATAAAGTTAATTTTCTTGAAATATACAGTAGGGTATATAAATGGACTTCGGGAAAAAATAGTAGAATGAAAAGTCTAATGCTATTTTCCTAAGCCACATTTGCTAAATGCAGACTTTTGCAAGGTCAGCAGTTATCCTGGAGTTGAGGAGAAATGGCTTCAGTGGCTTTAACTTTAGCAGTGCCCTTGATGAGGTGCAGAGTTGTCAGTATTCTCGTAAAATTCCTCAGTGATGGCTTCTTCTGTTCTCTTTATTTCCTTAAGTGAACATCTGTCTAATTGTTCACCTCCATTGCTTTAGTGCTTTCCTCATGCTTTCTCTGTTTCCAGACAATAAACTTTATTTTCTTCATAAGAATTCAGTCTACGCAAGGGTATTAGGCAGCTTGTTTGCACCTTTTAATTTCTGGAAGTTTTCCAGAAGGGCTTTTTGCTGTAGTTCCAATGGGTTCATCAGTGAATCATGTAACATAATGCAGCTTTGTGTTTGGGTTTTTATCCGTTACCTTCTGTTTATAAACATCTGCTTGGAAATTTTCTTTTTGATTTTTTTTTTTAATATGTTTTACATTTTTGCATGTGGCATATGGGTAAGATACACAGTACCTGCTATTTTTTCAGGTGTTCAGGTAGGTACAGCCAGTATTTTACCTTAACATTTGGGAAAAGCCTAAGCTACTTGCTTAAACCCCAAAATTTCAAGGTAGAAGGTGTGCTGGTTATTTAGCTATGTAACAATATCTGTTAAATTAAAAGCAATTTAATAATTGAATGACTACATTAAAACTTGGCATTAACACTTACGGTTGCAGGACTGCAGAAGGCATCTAAAAAGTCTCTGTCCAGTGAAGAGTATTGCTCACAAACTTAGCATGCTGCTTCTCTTGTGTTCAGTTCTTTGTGTTCAGGGTTTTTTATTCCTTTAGAAAAGCTAAAAGCAGTGGGGGTCGTTGGGGAGGGGAAGTTTGAATTTTTTTCCCCCTCTTATCTGTAATTTATTTGTATTAATCTCTCCCACCTGTTCTTCAGGCAAATATTTAAAGTTGGAAGTAAGTGGTTTTTATGCTTTTCCTTCTGCTTTATTTTCTGTCCTGGCACCACTTCCTTGTTTTTTATGTACAAATACCTCTGCAGATATAATTTTTAAGGCATGTTCTTCATCCTTCTGACCATATTGTTCATACACAAGTTGTATTTCGGAAATAAGTGTTTTAATAAGTTTAATAATGAGAGACTGTCCTCTCTCCCTCTATATTGCTGCATGAGACAATTATTTTCTGCACTACTTTTGTTATCTTGAGATCAAAATTTTATCAGAAAATTTATATCTATTTAGTAAAAGAAAATGTCAAAGCTTTTCATGTTCATGGTGCTTAAAAATAAGACACTTGATTGTGAACTTTTTCCATGTTTACACTAAAGCCATTTTAAACTTTCTTAATTATTAGAACAATGGGATGTGGCCTTTTGAACCCTCCTGTCTGGGGCTGCCCCATTGTGCATCTATAAAATTCACAGTCTGGACTTTGATCTCAGCTTTTCAGACAACCTTGGAATTACCTTACCTATTTAATGATGTGTTTGGTTTTATGTCAGTGATTCCTGAGAAGGGCCATGTTTGCACACAAATTTAATTTCAGCCTTTGTGTTTATTTTGTTCATGTTTTCTTTGTCACACTGTATTGCTTTAGAAAGAAAGTAGAGAAAAGCTTCCTCCTTTAGTGACCACAGATCAGGTGGCAGAATGGCAAGTTTCCCTATTCTGGTACTGATATTTTCCTGTGCATGCAGAAAGACTTCATATTTTTGTTCAAGTCTATATTGTGTATATTGAGTGTATATTAAGAAGCTGATCCTGCCAACCCTTGTACAAGAAATCTTTACTAATGTGATTCAGTCCTTTTATTTCACTTTCTAAAATTACATACATATCAATGTGACCATTTTCAATGCATCTCTTAGCTTGGAAATGTGAACAGCTGGGGAAACAAAAGAGTTTGTGTATGTGTTTATTTCTTTGAGCATACTGTTCTGTAAGTTATCAATGTTATATTGTTTAAATCTAGGAAATTGTAACCATGAACTGCCAATTAAAATGGCTTAAATAGCTAATTATTCAGTTCTTTCATATCTTTGTCTCATATATTTATTTCCACTTACGTTGAAGCATCCTGAAATTATTCATGAGTACAGAAGTGATGACTTTTAGCCATATTGATATTTTTTTTCCCCTAATATTAAGAGTGGGGATAAAGGACTGTACCTTAAATCCCTTGGCAAGCTTTGCCATCCTCCCAAACAGCTGCAGTGCATTTGTAAACCTGCAGACGTCACTATTCTGCCAATTAATTGTGCTGCACGAGCTGTTCCACCGCGCTCTGACCGCAGCAAAAACTCTCACTGCTCCATCTCACAATTACAGCACTTGGATTTTAATCTGAAACAATTTAATCAGATTTATTTTATATTGTTTCTTCGTTTTCAGTGTTCCACTAAAGGAAAGAGTATGTTTTCCTTCTAACTTCTAGGAGCCATGTCCTAAGAATTGTCTTTAATTATTAGTTATTGTTGTTTCAATACAGATTTATGAACTACTTATTTTGTGTCATTTAACATACCATTTTTAAGCAACATTTTTCAATCTGAACACAGCTTCCAGGAGGGCAAGCTGCCCAGAACATCAGTGATCTCACAGTTATTACTTTGTGTCATATATAATCTTGTTTTTTCCTGCAACAAATAAATCTTTGGGCCTCCCTGCAAAAAACATTTGTGGTTACAGTATAATAAAAATAAACCGTTTGTCGTGACTGCAGCTGACATTTATCAGCCTATTTGTGGGTGCTCTTTCTCTCTCTGTATAATACGGAACATAATTTGTCACTTTGTAAATACATTCCAGCCTAAATCCCTGCCAGCATCTGTTAGTGTTTGAAGGATTAATGCACTGCACAGTGCATGTCTGCACTTTCAGGCAACAACGTAGCTTATGGTTATGGATCATGAGAGAACAGGGAAAAAGGGTTCATTTTGTATTTATTTAAGCATTGTTGCCCTTTTGACCATCATGCTTTTCTCCTCTTGTTTGTCGTCTGGAGTGGGGATGCTGCTTTCCCTTCCTCTGTGTGAAATCCTGCTGGAAGTTTTGTACACCACTGTGTGGGGAGCTGTACATATAAGATAACACCTCTTTAATTTTATGGGTAATTAACAATGGTAATAATGTATTGCAATAGGGATGTTACTGGTTTAGTCCATTTAGAAATTCTCCTTTCCCCCAGCTCCTGCCATTTCCAACAAATCCATTACCCTATTGCCTCCTACATTGCTTCCTTCTCAGCAATCCGTAAACTGGGTTTATATAATCTTAAAAACTTCAAATAGAGGGAGTTTTTACAAGGAAAAAAGCCTGTAGCTTCTAAATTATCCTGATGCTGTTTGCCTTGTTGCTCTCTCTTTGAAAATGCATTCTGCTATCGCTTGGAACGGTGCAGAATGAAAGGAATTGAAAGCATCTGAATAGGAGGCTCTCCACAGCTGAGATTCTGTTACATGTTCCCAGGCTCCCTTGATCATTCTCTAAACAAGGAGATATGTTTATTAGAATGGTAAACCATACACATGATGTTATATATTGCCAAGATTATTTGAGATTCACCAAGATAAATTCAAATGAGCTTTACAGGAATGGGTGTTTGGAGACGGAAAGAAGTGATCAATATCCAGGGAAAGAAAAAAAAAAAATCCAGCTAAAAGTAGGCTCCCAAGTAATTACCCACAGTTCATGGGCATTAAGAGCTAAACAAATTCCTAGTGCCAAAATCTACAGTAGATTTTTGTTTAAATACATGTAATTTCTTGTTATTGAAGCAAATGTGTCCTGTGTGCAATGGTACCATTTGCATCCAGAGAAAATCAGGGCATTTGGAGCCTACTAAATGAAGTATTCTGAAATTATAGTCCAGCAATTTTTGTATGTTTTTGTTCTCTCTGGTTATGGAAGAAATAGTTTTTAAAATATCTTTCGGAGAATGACTTCTTTTGCTCTAAGCATGATTTAGGATTGCTGGGGCATAGTTTACTTCACTGAAGATAATAATTTTATGAAGAAATGCAGATGTTTTCCCTTTTTTCCTTTATAATTATCTTCAGAAGATATGAAAGGCCAAATTTACAGAGATACTGATCTAAGAGTTAACTAATGTAAAGATTATGAAATAACATTATTGCTTATTGTAGTGGTAAGTGGTATTTATTACAGAAGATTTATTAAAAAAGGATATTAAAATCTGAAAAATGAAGCAACCACAAAGAAACGAGTGGGTGTATGTGTAGACATTTGCTAATAGAAAAAGATAAAGTTCTAAAACTATAGGGAAATTTAAAGTGGTGATTTCATGATAGGTCAAATATATAAACTGTACCTGGAGACTTGAGTCCCATTTTTGTATTTGGATTTTAAATTATAGATAAATTAAGTATTTGGATGAAGGAAAAATATTGCTGTGAGCAGTGATTTGTTTAAATGTGAGGTTGTTCAAATGCCAGGTTGGTCTATGCCTCTGAACTCCTTCCTGTCAGGCCATCTTTATCACTTTTCCACATCTCTCACTTTCAGAATTTCAGGCTTTTTTGGCTCAGAATTTCAGGCAATTGCAACTTTTAGACATTAATTTGCAGGAAAATTCTACAACAGCTTGAGGGCTTCAGGTTTTTCTGAAGAGGCCTCTTAAGTTTTAGATGATGCCAGAAAGATAAACACTGTTCTCTGCCAAACATCCAGAATTCTCCAAAATTCTGGAGAAGGGATAGAGACAAAGAAAACAAAGGTACTAATAATTTATCCTTCATGATAAAATGCTGGTCCAAGGCTGATCAGTAATCTGAGCAGTTTGCAGGCTCACACTGACCCGTTAAATCTTGATCTGTGTGCAGATCTCTTGACTTGGATGAAGGCAACCCCTGCAGGAATTCCATTTTTGTGAAGATCAGAAGATCAAGTTACTTAAGCAAGAAGAACCAGGCTTTACAAATGAATTTTTGGGAGAGGTCACACACAGTATCAAACTATGACAGGATTGAGCAAGAAGAATAATGGAAAAATTTACACCCTAATTTACTACATTACAAATATACTAATTTACTAAATTTCAACCAAAATACAGTTTTGTTTTTTTTTTAAACAAACACATAATAAAATAGTGAAACCAAGTATTAATAAATGATATTTTTTCTAATGAAAGAAAGGAAATCCTTTTAGTCTCTGATTTTCATGAAGAATCAAGTTAGTCTGAGCTGTTTCCTTGTACATCTCATAAATGGGTTAGTAAAATGGTTAATATTTGAAAAATGGATTTGTGTTGTCTTGCAAAAAGTTAGTGGGAATTTGAAAGTACTGCACAAATACTGCTGATATTGGGGCGAGGAGAAGGGGGAGGGGGGGAATTGAAAAATGAGTGTAAAAATGTTCCACCACAAGGTCTTCTAAGGAGCTTTATTGATGAATCCCAAATGTAGAAGAAGAACACATTATTAGAGCATCTACCAGAGGTGCTGGATTGCTCTAAAAGCAGTGGGATGCATCCATCCCCATCAGCTCCAAGGAGCTGCAGAGCATTCAGAGCTGAAGCTGCCATTGCATAAATACAGTTTTGCATGAAGTACCAAATGTTGACTACATTAGGGACAATAATATTTGCAGTCCTAATCCTGAGTGAAAGCCTTTTTCCCCATTAGATACCCCCATAAATAGTGCATGGCACTGGCTATTGACTGTCATAAGCTATGTGTCAAATTGTCAGATGTGCTTCTAAAACATCCCCTGCTCCATCCTCAGCATGGAAATATGAGTTTATGTGGGCATTGCTTGTCATATGCTGAGATTTGGTTATTTGTTTACCCATTTTCAGATAATTCCACAGATTTTTCATCAGCTTTGATGTAAAATTCTTTTTTTCCCCCAAGATTTTCTTTCTCAGACAGCCTGTCAGAACTATCTGCATTCCAAGACGTTGTCATGAAGACTTTTCTGTATTAAATTAAACCACTTTTTACCAATTGATTGTACTTTCAGTTCCTCCAAGTCAGATATTCCTGTTGTTGTGCTAAGTATTCAGTTTTGAGTTAAGGACTTTTAACCATTGAAGATGTACACACACTATTTTCTGAGAGTAAAATTATACAGTAAATTATATAGTGTCCACTATGGCACATTTTAAGTAGGCCCTCACAAAATGACTTGTACTTACATAAGATACAGGGGCTACAGCATATTTATTAAGACTCTTCAACTCTGTATGAAACTGGAGCAGTCAGAAGTAATGGTGTCTGCTGAAAGATTCTTTATCATATGAATTTACTTTTAGTCATCTATTATTTATTTCAGCTATTTTATATGCCATTATAATAAATATTATGACAGAGAAAGCTTTTATGCTTCAACTTATTGTACTGCTCTTCACTTCCTTGCAATCCTTCAGGAAAATGTAGCTATGCTTTACCTATATTTAACGTAAATCATCACTTACATTTGAATGAAAAATTCACTATGAAAAAAGGCTCCTTCTTCAATACCAAGACACAAATGCACAATCATGTTTACTGCCAAACTACTCTACCATGCAGTGTTCATTTTTAAACAATTTTTAGGCTGTAAAGTGAATGCATTGCATATAGTGAAATAGCTGGCTTTCTGGGGGTTTTCACTTTTGTGTTACTTTCTGGCTCAATAAGCATTTTTCTAGCATGAGTGCAAAGTATAGCCAATTGCACTTAAGCATTTTTAATATTTTTGCTCCAATAGGGAGCAGCTTACATACAAAACTGGATAAGCTGTTTTCTGGGGTTGTATAGAGTAATGAAACTTACCTGGAAATATTGACGAAAGGCTTTTAGAACTGAGTGTGAAACATGAAATACAAGATAATTTTTTTCCTTTGGACTTTTCAAAATGTTACTGTTTTGGGTTTAGAAGAGGACTTGTTTGGAACTGGGGTTTGATTTGCCTTTGGCTGTTTCTTCAAAGGCACCACGTTGATGCCTGGACATTGTTAGCCTTGAGTTGCTCGTTGGGCTTCATGAAATACAAATACCCCCTTCCCAAACTCAAACCTCTCAGTTGGTTCTGGCTGACCTGGATTTCTCAGGGTTCAGCTGACAGCAGGTGTGTGCACTCCTCTTGTGTCTGTCTCTGGTTTTGGATGCAGGTGGGACATTTGTCCTGGCTATTTGCAGCAAGGACAGCAGTTCATTTTGCACAGCCTTTCAATGGCACCACGTAGTTATGAGCCTGTGGTTTAGAAAAGAGCTCTTTAAATTATTCTACACTCATTTCAGTATCTACTTTCTCCTTAAATGATGTAATTGAAAATAAAGTAGAAGAGGGAACATTAATACCTTTTGTCAATTTAATTTTCAAAATTCTGGAGTTTCCTGCCTTAGTGTATTGATTTGATGATGGCAGTTTAAAGACTGTCTCCTGTATTTGGGAAGGTGGCAAGTCTCATTTAAGGTTTCACAACATAAAATGTGGCATAATTCAGTACTGAAAACATGTGAAATGAAGTAGTGAGAGACATCAGCATAATACAATTATGACACATTAGATCAGGATTTGCAGCATACCATTGCCAATCAGTTCTGACTGCAGAGAACAATTACAGTTAAGATGCCTTTTAGCAAAGATGATTTTTAGTTTTATTTTTTATTAAAACTCCCTATGCTCTTGTATACATATCACAATATGTGACACCTAGGCTTCTAGGGAAAGAGGGAAAACATTATAACAGAGGTAATTCTGAGCTACTGTAAGAAAACAAACATAAAACCTTCTACTTGTCATTTAATGGAGATATTCTTACATTATTAAGAACATACCTTGCAAGTATGTTGCCTTATTCATAGATTTTTTAAAAGAGGTATTGTGATATAAGTAACAGTGGGAAAATTTGGAATTAAAACGAATTGATACAAAAGATTTAGCATTTCACACTCTCAAACTGTTGTAGGAATTGGTGGTCTACAGAAAACCTCTGTGGGGTGAGAGGTGTTGGATTCTCAGTTGAGGGGAGAATCTGAAACAAAAAAGTTGGGGAGCTTGCCTAAACTCATGGTACATTAGACTGATTTCTTCTCCAGTTGTGCCTGGAGAAAACACTCACACTTCTTGAGTGTCTTCAGAAGCTGAGACATCAGGTTCTGAGTGCTTTGGATGTCCCATGCTCCAGTTTTTCCTGGGAGGAAAAGAGAGTAAATGTGTTTGTGCTCAGTACGTGCCGTCTGTGCATGCAAAGGAAATACAGGCTGCAACCATCAAGGTTTTAAACAGCAAAAGAAGGGAGAAAGTTGAAAAAATTTTCTGATTTTGAATTTTCTGATTTTTATGTTTTTGATAAATTATAATTAATTAATATTAATACATTAATCCCCAAATCCAGGCCAATCTGAGTCCAGTTACCTTCTATTTCAGAAACTATTTTGGAGATTTTGTACTTTTCCTTTTGGACTTGAAGTACAGACACCTCTTTTCTGTTCTTGGAATCAGTAGCAGAAGCCTAATGTGAGACACCAAGAGGAAAAGCATTACCTGAGTGATGTCGTGTGGACTTGAATCCTTGGCCCCAAGAGGACAGTAGCTGACAGCTTGTGGTCTAGTCTGTTGAACTACTTGATTATTATGTTTTTTGACCCCTCTGTGTCCCTGTATTTGTATTATTCTTGTCCTTTTACCCTTGGGAGAGACAGGAAACTGTTTCAACTGAGGAAAGCAGAGGCAAAGTAAACCCAACTATGCACATGATTTCTGTAGTGAGTAAACAGCTTTGAACTGCACAGCTGAAGAGAAATTGTTCTATTGCATAATGCAAGGCAGCATCATCTTTCTTAAGTCTCTGACCATCAAACAGAAGAAAATATTTACCCAGTGGGGTAAAATGAATTCCAGAATGATGTGCATCTTGTGGGGGTAAAAAACCTCTTTGTAGCAAAGTTTGGTTTAGCATTTTCCAACTCCAGCAATTGATACTTCCTATGGAGGCTGAACCTGTTGATATTTTAGTTGTGTTTATTTTGCTGTCCTGATAAGTCTGACTGGAATGGGACAAGAGGAAATGCTGTGATATTCTGTTTAAACCAATCCTGTTAAGGTAGTTGTAGCAGGCAGAATGGGTGCTAGCAAAATAGAAAACAGATGTAGGGAGAAAAGTGCTGGATGTAATGAAATGGGGAAATCAGATGGATCACTTGAGCTTGGGAGACAATGGGAGACTCTTCCTGGCTTCCTTCTGTGCTGACTTTTGTGCTGCTGTCCTTTCATTCTTCAAGCAATGCTCATGGTGTAACCTTGTCATCCCAGCAGATCCCTGGTGCAGCCGCCGGCTACTTGGTTCTGTGATGACTTCAGTGTTGTGATGAAAATAGGCTTTTGGTTCATTTTGTTCTATTTGGAGTTTCAAAATATCTGGAAAGAAGGATCTTAAAGCTGAAAATTGTGTTATTGGATAGTGTGTCCTCTCCTAGGTGAAAAGTTGGCTTTATGTGTATACAGAATTTCTTCTGAAGAGACGGAATCACAGAATGGTTTGGCTTGATCCTTAAAGCCCATCTTGTTCCAACCCCCTGCCATAGGCAGGGACACCTTCCACTATCCCAGGCTGCTCCAAGCCCCATCCACCCTGGCCTTGGACACTTCTAGGGATGGGGAGTCCACAACTTCCCTGGGCAACCTGTGCCAGAGCCTCCCCACCCTGACAGGGAAGTGCATGTATAATATGCCCTGGTAAACTCTTACTGTATAAAGCACTGTGTAGACTGATCTGTTATTTTCTGTAGTCGTTTTATACTGTCCTTTATATCACCAACTATGAAAAATAGATTTTTTAAAATTAATATGTGCCAATCTCAAGTTAGCTGTTTTTAATAGAGTATTTACTGATTTTTTTTCCTATTGGTATGGTACCTAAAAATTAGCATGTATTGATAATAGCGCTTACTTTACTTTTTATTTCATGAGTTATATAAGTTTCACTGTCAAAATCAAAGCAAAAAGATAGCTATTAACCTTAACACAGCCTTGAGTCCATTCATTGCATTATTTAAAGCTGTGCATTACACAGTGTATGTTTTTAGCAGAATCACCAAATCACAAATGCTACTTTTGGCACTAAATGTTATGCTCATCCATCCCTTTTGATGATTTGTATTCACTCTGGGGTTATAATGTTAAACAAGGGAATCAGACAAGTTTCATAACACATTTACTGTAACGTGATACTGTGAACTGAACTTGCTGTTATTTATGCTTTTTTATATTTCCTCTTGTTCCAGCATAAAGCCAAGGTAGAGGCAATGACCTTAGACCTTGCTTCTCTTCAGAGTGTGCAGCACTTTGCTGAAGCATTCAAATCCAAGAATCTGTAAGTACTCAGAAAATTAGATGTAATTATTTCTTGTTATTTTAATGTCTTTATCAGCTGAGCACAGTTGGCAGAATCACCATAGTTGGATGGATCACCAACTGCAGTGAGTGAATAATCTTTTCACAGGAATTTTTTTGAATGTAAATTAAAGATCATTTGTTTTCATAAAAAAAAATTACAGATCTCCTATTATTTGATGTGTAGCCCCTCTTTTAAAGAGCTTTTTTACCCTGTGGCTGTTGAAAAAGACCAAAGCTGAATTGCACTAAAGACAGCTCAGGCAACTGTGAACAGTTTTGCAGTGGTTTGGAAGAGGTCAGGGATGAACAATTAGTGCTCTGCTTGTCTTACTTTGTTTTCTAACCTTCTCTCTCTCTCCTTTTCATTTTTAAAGCTTTAAAAAAATATAGCCCTTTGAGCCAGACAGCTCCATTTTCCAGACCTGTATGTGGAATAGTCCATAATAAAAAAAAAGAAAAAGGAAAAGGGGAGAGATTGTGATAATGACATCACTTAACAATAGACAAATTTATATGGAGATAACCAGGTTAGATTCCAAGTGGTTTGTTTAATTTAGCTTGAACAAAACAATGAATGTCTGAATTGAAGAAATCATTTGAATGCTTTTAAGTTCCAAGTCTTGACAATAAATTCCACATTTTGTGCTTTTATCCACAGTTTGACCCATTGATTGTTGTGAGTATTCAAACTTAGCTATTTTCTGCAAGTATTTCTGTAACTGATATGCATCTTACTGTTCTTCTCAAGAGAATATGACCTCTTAGCTTTGAAAATACATTGTCGTAGAGAAAACATATAACAAAGAGTGTTTTTTTCACTTTTGAAACACTGCCAAAGCTAAATCTCACATGGATAGAGAGATGACATTTTAGTACTTATAGCTCTTTCAGATTCAAAGAATTGTCAAAACTGACTTCTAACAGAAGTTTCTTTACTGCCAAAATCCTTAGTATCAATATTTTCTTATCATGTCATCTTCATATATTAAAATTTCTTGAAAGACACATCCTTGCAGTACTGCTTTAGTACTAACTTGGTTTTGTGGTGTGAGAGCAGTAATTGTTTTAATTTTGAATCTTCATGCTTTTAATATGCTACATTTCTTTAAATGTGTGGAGCAATGGAAAGTCAAAACCACCCTTCCAAATGCAGTTCTTAACCTGATTTGTGTGTTGTAGCTCATACCATGGTTGTCCTGGCTAGTCCATTAGGTATGCATGTTTATAAATCCTTGGAAGTGAACAGGCTAAAAACAATTTTTGCCAGAGAACTTAGGAAATGAGGAGATATAGAATCAGTAAAACCTGTTTTGTTTTTGTTGGCATACCCCATTCTACCAGTGTAGGTCTGTTAAGCTACATTGTCAGTGATGGACAGGCTTTACTAATATTTCAGTCTCATTTTATTTGGAAAAAGAATTAGTAATAGACAGCTAAATTCTCTTCCTTCAGGCCTTTCTGTCTTAAATATGTGCTCAGATGTGCCTGTGTCTGGCAGGACTCATCCAAGCATTATGTGGAAGTCTACGTTCTGTATCTGTTGTGAGACTTGTGGGGTTTTGACCAAAATGAATTTCCAGTTATATTTTGTTTAAAGTCTGGGGCTGGATGGAAACCAGACCCCACACACTGCCTGTAGCACTGCATCTTTTATCTGATGCAGATACAGAAGAGTCACCTTACAACCATCTGCACTGGCAGGAGGGTGGACTGGAAGACATACCAGGTTTTCCTGGTATGTCCTTCTGATTTTTTTGTGATTTAACTATTTCTGGGTAAGTTTGGAAAAGCAATTATGTGGCAGAGGCATCTTCTTGGTGCAGTGGTGGCTGATGAGTTTTCCAGCCCTGGTGAGCACTGATGACCTTTGTCTGTCTCATCTTTCGTTGGTTTTGCCGCAGTGTCCAGAGGCTTTTGTCACATTGGGGATTCCTCTGCACCCGTGGCTTTATGAGCAACTGGAAGGAATCTTACAGGCTCCAGTGACAAACTGAGCCTTTTTCTTCATGCTTGGGCCAGTCTTGTTTTTTGACAGCCAAAATTTCAGAGAAGGGGTTGAAATCCTGTGGGAGAAGCACATTGTGCTGGAGTCCCCCCCTTTCCCATGAGGGACCTGTCACTCCTGTTAATGACTGTAGGAAATTCCTTAAGAGAAGAGGTTTTTCTTTCTCTTACAGATTTCTCAACAATAAAGCAGCTAGGAAAAGCAAATAAAGTGTATTTTTTTTTTTCATTTGAGTTCTGAGCTGTCTAGATCTTGGTTTCTGGGAAAAACTACAATACTTCTGAAATGTCAAGGAGAAATTTTGTATGAGCACACACATTTTAATAAAGACCTGTATTTTATTTCACACAGCACTGAATGTGAAGAGTCCTTGAATGTGAGGTGAACATCTTAAACTTCTCTGTGCAAGTAGTGATATTCTCTGTTTAGTTTCTCCAGTCCACTGTTGGTTTCTGGGACGCTGGTATTTCCAGAACGTGTTGGTCTTGGTGACACATGACCTAATAACTGAAAATGTATAAAATAGATAATAGATAGGCATGCCTTCTGAAATTCTGCTTTTCTGGCACCCTTTGTGGCTCTAGGTGCTATTTTTTGTCAGCAGATGTAAGGGTGTGCTCATAGTCACATCACAACCTGGGACCTTCCCTGGTTGCGAGCAATTGGAAAATAGTCTTGAAGAACAGATCTCCTCCTGGATGAGAAAACTAAAATGGAACAACTCCAGAAAAAGGATCCCTAAGTTTAATTGAATTAAAACCTCTTGCATGTGCGGAAGCTGGGGGTGTTTGTATTGCAGAGAGCAGAGGGGAAATTGCTGAAACTGTGAATCTCTTGCCTTAATCAAATAAGTTGTAGAGAAAAAAAAAGCCTTCTTGAATGTGCTTGGGAATCTGAGAGATTGTGGAAACCACGTGAAGAATGAAGAAATGTCATCCTCTGCTCAGCAGGAATTTAACAGGGCTGGTTGCATACAGAAAACAAATGATGCAACAGAGGGAGCCTTGAGAAAAACATAAATAATAAACGGGAGGAAAGAGTTACTCTGAAAAGAAATATTTAATATGAATTGGCTAAGAAGCCTTCCTTGTTTGAAAGTAAAAGTCAGATGATTCATCTATAAATTATCATACTTCTGAGATTTGGTAGAAATCTTTTATTCCTACATGGATTTGTTAGGTGTTGCAGACTTGTCCACAGATAAAATCTGAGCTCTGAATATATAAACACTGGTAAATTATGCCATATTCCTATAAATATATTGTAGAAAATCCTTCCTCCTCTCAGAAAAAAAAGATTTTTTTTTTGTTTGCATTATCTATACTCTTGAGTTGATACAGCTGTTTCTCTTTCTGAGACTTTTTTATCCATGCAGTTTCAAATAAAGCTTTGGGCAGAAGGGTTTTGCCGATTATTTTAGATCCTGCAGTTTTGTGATTGCAGCACTCAGACTTCCTTCACAAGCAGGACAGTGCTCTCCAGTTTTTTCTGCTCTCACAGTTAGAAGGATTTGGTGGGCAAAATAAGGTAAAAATCTAAATTAGTTGGATCTCCCAGAATCATCTTTGGGAGAAGACATAATAAAACATTATTGCTATTTAATATTTAATCTAGCATTGTAGCACAACCTGAAAAAAGTGTGACTAACACATAAAATGGATGTCCAATAAAAAATAGTGCTCAAGGAATTCTAGCAAAACGTTTTTTGGAGAAAGTCAGCCATCTTTTAGTATTTAGTATTTCTGTCTTGTTTTCTGCAGAGACATTCCCCACTGGATATTTCCACCAGGAGTGAATGAACTCCATCTTCCTTCCTTGTGAAGACAGTGCTAACGTTAGGATGAGAATGGGAAAAGAGATCTCAGTGCACCTAAATGGCTGGATTTGTTCAAGTTGCTTCTTTTATATGCATCAAGTCTTTTTCCTCTGCTGGTTTCCAGCTCAGGCAGTTCATTGAATGTCTCTGTTATGGAAAATCAAATAAATGATCTGTTTATAATAATATTCTGGGCTAAGATAGATTTGGCATGAACTGATTTTTGTGCAGCTGGCAGAGGCAGACCAACCCAATCTTTCATATTAGTGTCTTGGAACTAAGAAACACTGAATTGAATCTGCTATTCATTGAGTGGGCATGGTGTGGAGAATTATGGTTGGCATTAATCCCCCTTATAGACAAAATGACAGCTCTCCTGTGATTGTACAGAACAGAGCATTGACATTCAGTCAGGGCCAGTGTTGGATGGTTCAGGGTCTGTAAATTTGGTGTTTGTATAGGAGTAGAGACTTGTGGATGTGGCACCTTGGTTTCTGTTTCTGAGTTTGATCATCCCATTCTTGACTGAAACCTGCATACTTTAACGGGGGGACAGCACTGGTGTTTCAGTTCTAAAACTCCCAAGACAGGACCTGTTGCCAATGTTTACAGCCATCATGTCCTGGCTTTTGCCCAGACCTCATCATAAGAACACTTCCATGATCAAAACAGCAGGCAGGAGTGAGCAGCAAAGTTATAGATGAAATTTTATGTGCATTTGTAGTTTTCAGTGGTGCATGGTGCCACTTGGTTTGAATTAAAGTTATCTTCTGCCAAACAGTAAGGCTTTAATTTAATGTTCTCAATGTTTGAGAGAAAAAAGTTGAAGTCATCCTGAAAAATCTTGAAATACTCCAAAGACATGAAACAATGTTTGCCAATAGCTACTGCTTGGAATTTTCTGAAGTGGTAGGAGCAATTCACAATTATGCAGGACTTCCAGGTGCAGATCTTCACTGCAGTTACTGTCCTGTACTTTAAAACAGGATTTTTTATTTTTTTGTGGTAAGAATTGGCATATGCTAACAGTTTATTCACTAATGATGTGTGTAGAAATATGGAAAAGACAGCAGTTATGAATTATGGTTCTCCATTTGGAAGTTTAGTCTCTTCTTATTTTCCTAACCAGACCCAAAATGGAGTGGGCCAGGTTTTCAGCTGGCTTCCTTAGCTGAGGCCCCAAACTCTGTACCTGCATTCATTTTTCATGGTGCAGGCAGAAGTGTGCTGAAACCTTGCAAGTGCAATTAAGATTTTGGAGCCTGATGAAAAGTCAATCCAGAATATGATTTTTCTGCATTTCCATATATTATAACTAACATATTGCAGGTGTGTTTTGTTAAATTCCAACTGAATGACAATTAAATCATAGATACTGTGTGATCAATTCTCTGCATACCTGAGAATACATATGTAAAAATGGGATCTGCTTAGCAAGTTGTTACAAATATAACTTAAAAGATCTGAAAAAAATGAATATATGATTCAGATGAATTGTCAGTGATGCCATTATGCCATTATATTTAATGGTTGTGTAGTCAATGTGTCTCTATCAGAGATGATTGTTGCCACTGCTTCTTGTCTTTTCAAACCTAAACATACTTAATATCACTGTACAACTCTGTTAACTCTTTGCCATTAATGGAACTAATTTTTGTGAATTAAAACTAATGACAGTTGAGATTTTACATTTGTTTTCTTACCTTGGAGTATGGTTGGCATCCTGGCAGCACCACTGAGGCACAAACTTCTGGACAACATTGTGCATTTTGAGATATCAAAAAATACCCACATGGAATTAAGAAACATGCATAGTTCAGAAGCTACTGTTGCAGACAGCACATATCTTAAATTTAAATAAGATCAAAGGCTGACTACATTTGAAACGTACATAATAATATTAGGGTAAAACTTTTTTTTTTTTCTCTTTGTGGTGATGCTGTGCCTTGTTAAAGCCTAGGGATTGGTTTTCTGCATAAATAGTTTTTCTTTTTCTTCTTTCTTCTGTTTTTAAGCTCTCGTACACAATTACCCCTTTGTGGTAGCATGTGTCAAGTCATGTGGATCCAAAAACTACTTCCAGTACTTTATAAATGAAAAATTAAAAATCTCAGAATCTTAAGTCCTTCCCTGTTTTCCTGGAAGCAGAGATCCTGATGTTTTCATCAGATCACCCTTCCTTTCATCTTCTTTATTGTGGAAATACCTTTTGCCTCAGAATATTTTATTTTTTTTTAAGTAAAGTCCACATTACTTCACCATAACTTTACATACAGTTACATCTACAAAAAAATATGAAGTGTTTTTACACATTACTAACAAAAATATTTTGTTTGGTGTTTGTTACATAGCTGTCCAAAATTTCCAAACCTGCCACTTGTCTTTGGACACTTTGCACTCACTTCACTCTGCCCTAACAAAGAAACCTTGAAAACCCTTCAGGGACTTTCTGCTCCCTGGTTGTTCTGGTGCCCATTTTCAGCCTAAATCTGTCTCTGCCTAAATCTAGGGTGAGTCTAAGATGGCTTGGGGCTCTGTTTTCCTAAAAAATTTCCACAAGATGCACCAGCTGTGAAAGCTGTTTTGAGCATCTTAAATAAGTAAAATATGTATGATTAATAAGATTAATAACTGATTAAAACATATTCTCTCACAAATATACCAGGGATCTTTGAGCATTATGGCTGAATGAGTTTTGAGAAGCTCTGTGCTTTTAATTGATGTTGCCTTCTAAAAATCCTGAATTATAAGGCCAGAGTATTTAAATACATATACATTAAAATATATTCAGTCTATTTAGTTAAATGCTTTCTAGGGGAGATAATTAAAACACAGAAGACAAAGTCTTCTGCCACTTGGGTAGGGAAGTCTCACTGCAGGCCTGAGACTGGCCATGGATCTTAGAATCCAAAAATTTGTGTAATAGACTGAAAAGGTTGTATTTCTTTATTAGCTGTTCCCCAAAATCCCAGAGGATGTCAAAGTACATTAATTTCCATCACAGCATGGAATCTTTCAGGTCTGAATGGCAGCACACAGCTGCTGTAGGGCTGTGTGTGAATCCTGTTACAGTTCTGTAATCTCTGGGTAAAACAGTGAAGAGTCATTGGCAAGTGAAATGCTCAAAATCCATGAGGTGTTTTATTCTTTGAATGATCAGCTGTGATCCCAAAAACATTTTCCAAGGGTTTAGCTGTTTTCAAGTGAAAATATTACAAATATGTAATAAAAGTAGTAATTAACTTTTTTTTTGATGATTTGCAACTTTGTTTTTCAAACAAGTCCTTATTGTGTGCAAACAAAATTTGTATATTTAAAAGTACATGCAGAAACAAAAAGCATTTCATGGTTGTTACAAAAATGAGTATTTCTTTAGGTCTGGCTTATGCTTGTTTGTGACTGCATGTGGATGTGTGTAAATAATGATTTTCTGCCAGAGCTTGAAAAAGATGCACCACTTTGAGGCAGCAAGTGTCCTTAGGTGGGCTGCTGAATGAAAGTTACCATATTCTGGATATTTTCATTGCTGCTGTCTCTTACTAATTTCTGAAGGTGCAGGATGATGTGGGGTTATTTTGGTAGCTGTCCCCTCACCGTATATGTAAGAAAAAATAATAAAAGGAAAACCATGACTAATGGATGTTTTCTCTTTAGTTCCAAATCAGTTGAGGCCTCTGTTCCTTCTCCAAACATCTCTGAAATTGTACACTGAAGATTCTAGAGAGGTAATGAGTAATGATTGAGGGATGGTTGACCTCTGTGGCAGTATGCAGATGATGTGTTAGGAAGGCACAGGAGCAGCTGCTCATAGTAATTCCCATGTATGTGTTATGGAGGAAGAATCAGAACAGTTTCAGTCCACTCCCATTAATCTCTTAGAAGTGGGGCAAAAGTATTTGCTGATCAACAGTGTCAAATCCTGCAAAGAAATCCAGTAGGATGAGTTGCAGAGAATTTTCCTTGCTTCTAGCAGGAGGTCATCCATCAGGGCTCTAAGTCCTGTGTTAGAGGCTTGCCTTAAAATGAAGCCTGTCTGACAAGGATCCACATTTCTGTCAGCTGGCAGTTGGCAATAAGGGTATTTTTGCTGACCTTTTAGCCAATATTTTTAGAAAAAGGGAAGTTAGACATTAACCATTTGTTTTTGAAATTCATTGAGCTAAGCTGTGCTTATTTTGGTTTTTCTTTTACATTGAACCAGTAAACATTTAAATATTTTTGTGTCAGTAGAAGATTATGCATGGTTCTGAGTTTTCCTGCTGCTGTCTGAACCCTGACTTAGTGATTTTCTTGTTGCTTGGTTTCCTGTCAGTACTGCCTGTAGAACTGAGGGGGATTTCTGGGGATGGTTTTTTAATTTACCCATTTTCTGGAGAGCCATAAGCTTCCCTTGCCTGTTGGATATTCCCTTTGTGTATCTAGGCATTCCCTCATGGAAAGAAGTACAGCTTTGTAACTTTCAGAGAAAGCAGCCTGGGTGTTCAGGGTTATGGGGTGGAAAAGTTTGGTGGGCTGTGACTTTGCTTCTTTGTGGAAGAGAAGTCACAGCTCTGCCTTTACTGGCCGTGACAGAGGTCTACAGTTGCTTATGGGACTTTGGGGATATGGTGAGGCCTTTTCTGTTGAATTTCTGTGTAATTCCAAACAGTGTGAACTTTTCAAATCACTTGAGAAGTGCCCCAGATGGTGTGACATTCTGCTTCATGGGAAGATTTGAAAGTATTCCCTGTGCATACTCTCTGGTTAACTATTTCATTACGTTTGAAATGGGAGAACACCAAAGCCAAGAACTCTGTTGACATTTTGGTGGTGTTTGTTTAACCTCCTAGTGCACAGGCTACATTTGTTGAAAAATATTATTCTTACCTTTGCAAATCATCAGTAATTAATTCCCTTGGAAATATCTACTGCTGCACACAGCCAGCTTGGGAGGCTGCTGACAGATCACAGTTTTACATCAAGTGCTAACAAATTGATTATTAAATTTCATAACTAACTGATTTATAGCAACAATTTAATTTCTGTATCTCTCTAATGTATTCACTTACTGTATTTTCAAATAGTCCAGAGGATTTGGATTGCTTAGCTGCTTCTAATGGTGAATTGTGCACAGCATGTGAGATCTGAATGACTTCCCCAGTGCAAAGGTTAGTAAAGTATCACAGGCTTTGTGAAGTGCAGAGAATATTAGCTGCATTTCAGCTCAGGTATCACATTTAGGATTGTCCTGGCTGATTCTACATGCTTTTAAACTTTCACTAAGTTGTAGGTACACTTACCAGCACGGTGAGGCTTTTCTGGGATTGCTGGGTACCCTGCAGTTGGAGCAGTTTGTTCCTGAGTCTCAAGAAGCAGTGACTGCCTGAAATAATGGAGCAGATCAGGTCCCAGTGCCCCCCTAAATGGCACTGGTAGCCCAAGTTAGCTCCCTTGGTGGGATGTAAGTCACTGCCTGAAGACATTTTAAGGAGACATAGAGGCAAATTTTCGTAACACTGCAGGGTCTTAGCTGTAGTGTTTCCAAAAAATATCTCATGGGTGTCATGGTTAGAGGGAGCACTTGGTCATGTCAATACCAGGAGTAAACACTATGGAAAATTTCCTTTGCTGCTGACATCCTTTGTTGGCCTTAGCAGAGCCTTTGATGTAGAATTACAAACTATTTTAAACTGAGGGGGGATTTTTTTTTTCCTTGGGCTCAGGAGGAAGCCTTACACAGATTGAAGCAATGTTTTTAATGAACTTGTGAAATCAAGGTCACAGTTCTGCTATCACTTGAAAATACCCCTGTCATAAAGCAAAGCTGCAGTGCCAGATGTGTGGTGAGAATTGTCACGTATCTTAAAAATTTTGTCCCTGCATAATGATACGTTCAGTGACACAGAGCTGTGCACCACTGAGATTAGAATCTGTCATCTGTGGCTGAAATTCATAACTGCACAGTGGCTGTTACCCAGGTAATCTCATTCATTTCCTGGTGTGCAAATGGCCGGGTCACAAAAACTTAGATGACAATTTTCAGTAATTGGACCTTTGTTAGCAGTCTGAAGAGACACCGATAGCTTAATGGACGTGGCTCCAAATCTGAGAGGTGTCTTTTTTCTGAGCTGAAATGAAGCACAACATCAGTGTCTATTCATACAACCCTTTAGGTTTCTTTTCTGTGGAGTTATCTAGGAAAAACATCCTTTTGTATTTAGCACTAGTACTAATTAAAAATAAAGGAGTTCTAAACGGGAATCTGATACTAACTTTTCAGTACAATAACTGTTGAAAATGTTTTTGTATTTATTTTTCTATTTCTTCAAAGATTTTTTATAATAAAATATTGTAAATAATGTTAATTTTTGCAGTCTCTTAAATCTGAATTACTTTTACTTTGAAAAAAAAGAGAAATGGGCTTTGAGAAATACAAGTCTCATAAAATGGACTGAAGCATAATTTTATTTCTTTTAGAAAATCCAATTAATGACCTAAAAATTAAAAAATTACTAAATGTTGTCATTTTATAGTTCTAGAATTTTCTTTGTAATTATTTGAGCTGGCAGATTTAAGTCTAGAGTGTGTGTTTCCTTTCTGGTAGTTATTGTGTAATTACTAATAATGGATACTACAGTCTGGATAGGTGGAATATGTGAATCCTTTCTGTCAGTGATTTGTTACTTCCTAGTGCACATTACAATGATCAAATGGTGATCTTTTAAAATGAGTCATATTTGTTTTGGAGGGAATGGTGATGCTGTTTTTGGTATTGCTGCTGCATTCGTGTGCTCACTTCTCATACAGGAGGCTCTTATACCAAAAATTGCATCTGTGTTGGAGAATCTTGTTCCTTTTTTCCCAGCAGATGTACAAATCTGTAAATTAATTCTTGCTGGAGCTTTTCATGGAGTCTCATAAGAGGTGATGAATCATCCAAAGTTCCATGCCCTCTCAAGCTTCAAGCAGCTTTGTTTTCCTCTTGGCAGATGCATCTCAAAAGAGGCAAAATGAACTCTGGTTTGAATAATTTTGATAAAAAGTGCCTCAAAAGATCTGTTACCTTCTAAAGAATATGATCCTGCACCACTCAGTGAATATCCTGCTTGTGCTGTGTTGAGTGAGGCTGCAAAGATCAAAGAGCTGCCTTTTTTTTGCCATTTGATTTGAACAGAAAGAACTTTGCCTTTGTAAGAACAGTCTCTGTTTATCTTCAGTTTCTTTTGTGGGTGCAGTATGGATGCACAGATATTCTGTGTATGGGGTCCCTGCCCAAAAGGCAAATCAGAAATCCAGCACTTCAGACAGTGAGCTCTCAAAGTGCACAGATGTTTCATTCTGCTTCTGGAGCTTTTGGTTAAAATTTTCCAAGTTGGCAAAGGAACAGATAATAGATTGTTAACTTCTTATAGAAGCACACTACACTGGTAACTTCCCAATGGGCTGGAAGTCAAAATTTATTTTAATAAGAAAATACAGCCTACTTTTTATGTCCATCCTTCTGCATTTCTTTTAGTATTCAGCTAAGGTGTGTTTGATTCCCCCTGAAATGTTTTTTTGAAAACTGAGCTATCAAAATCTGGTTCTTTCAAACATGTCTGAAGGAATACAATTACTTAGGTTTGTTTGACAACCTGGGGCTTCATGTTTCACATTATTTTCCAGAATTCCTTCTGCAGGTGCTCAGAGTTGCAGTATACATGTCCTTCAGTTATGTGGGGAAAGGTTCTGACTCTGTGTCTATGTGTGTAGGGCTGTGAGGAGGCACTTGAGAAGGACAGAGGGCAAGCAGTTATTTTTCCTAATTGTGCCTCATTTATTACCTTCAGAATTAGAGTTTATGTTGCATGTTGATATGGTCTCATGGGATTGCAGTAAAGACATAATAGGATGGAATAGGCTGAACAAATGTGACAGATCTCAATATCCTGGTGTTAGGACATCACAAGTGTTAGTGCAGGAATTTTTGGCTGTCATTATTTTGTGTGACTTTTCCAAATTAAATATACCAGGGTGAGGGATGGCAGCTGCAGGCTCTCCAACCTGAGGTTCTCAGCTCAGGTAGAGCTTGCTGAGGTTCTGCTGCGTCAGGCTCTGACTCAAGGACAAGAACAGGCTGTCGGTGCCAAGGTTTGCTCAGAGATGATGCAATCTAGCAAATGCAGATCCATCTGAGGTACGAGAGACTTTGCTGTGTTTCATAAGGGTTTGGAAAAAGACAAGAAAGAACAGAGAGGGCGTTTGTCCTTGATCTTGCTGTGGAGGTTGGGAAGGCTGCAAGGTGTAGTATCCTGAGATTACACTGGAGACCTCAAGGAATTTGAAGTTTTCTGGACCTGTTTTTTGAATGAGAGAGGTATGTGCCAGCCTAGGTTCTTTTCTAGCTTAGTTTGGTAGAATCTTACCCTTTCATTTCAAGTTGCTTTATCATGGCATTTCTATTTAAACTGGGTTAGGTGAGTCCAGTGAGGAAGGATTCTGTCTCAAGGATCTCATATGTATTGTGTACAGATTTCCCACCAAAGAATAGAGCTTCTGGAGAATGTTTTTATTTTTCCATCTCAATCTTGCATTTTTTAACAGCATACTTCATCAGCTGCAGAAGTATAAAATGTGTACATGTGCCCTTTTGCATTGTGTCTTTATTTCTTAATCACTTGTCCCCTACCAATTGTGCAGGTGTCATGTACTCCATAAAAGAAAGTGGAAGGAGTTGCTCCTTTCCCAGGAAAAGCTTCTTTTCTAAATGCTCCAGATGGAGACAGTTTCCCAGTTGGTAATTGGGAGAGCAGTGGTAGTGCTGTGTGGCATTTTGCATTTTATTCTGTACCCTTTCTCCAAGCGTGTGTCACTGTGGGGCTCAGCTGGACCCTGAGTGGGGCTGCTGAAACCACCTGGAATCAGCTCCTTCCCACAGAAACCAGCCAGCCAAATCCCTCACACCAGCACCCAAGGCACACCTGCACCCCATTCACTGAGGGGTGTCATTACATTTATTTAACTGAGATTTCTTTGTCCTCTTTCAATTTTTTCAGGCCCCTCCACATCCTGATCTGCAACGCTGCCGTGTTTGGTGCTCCCTGGTCCTTGACAGAGGATGGCCTGGAGTCCACTTTCCAGGTGAACCACCTGGGACATTTCTATCTTGTCCAGCTTCTGGAAGATGTTCTACGCCAGTCATCCCCTGCCAGAGTTGTCGTGGTGTCCTCTGAGTCCCACAGGTTGGTGAATGTTAACTTTGGTTTAGCTGGAATCTTTAATCCTTAGAGCATGAAACAGTTTGGGCAGAACGACAGAAGTTTCTGAAAATGAAGGTCCTTGCTCTCAAGCATTTGCCTTTGAATAATCTTTTTAAAAATAGAAGCATTACTAATGCCTGTGGATGTTTCTGGATTCTGCTCTGTTGCTGGATAAAGCACATTCAAGTTTTATAACAGTATGTAGATATTTTTTTGATCATTCTTTGTGTGAATGCAGATTTTCGCCGCGTTTCAGACCACTCATTGATTTTGTGAGGAGATGGAATAATAATTGATTAAATCTGAATGGCATGACCTATATTGATTTGTCATTCAACAACTTCAACATCTTAGCAAGAAGAATGTGCAGATATTTTAGCAGGAGAAACAATGCAATTAAAAACTGCTAGATGTAATCCAGTTGTTTTATAATGAGAAATTAGGGAATTCAATGCAGACATTAGCTGTATAATTGTAAAATGGGAAGTAATGTAGTTAATACATATTACAAATCTGGCTATGCCTCTTTTGGTGAATTTTTTAATTAAAATGTTAGATGCTCATCTTTTCTACTGCCAGGAAAAGTACAGTTGGTAAAAAAGATGTTGATGAGGTTTGCCTTTTTTCAGATGTGCTTGTGTTTTTGTGTTAATAACTGAAAAGATGGTTTTGATTTAAATAAAGTTCCCTGTGCAAAGTAAATGCCCCAATTCTGAATTTTACTGGGCACCAGCCACTTACTCCTTGCTGATTTAGTTCAAGGACTGCAGGATTAAGCCTATAACATCCAGCTTTAAACATTACTGTTGATTTCTGTTTCACTTTTGGTCATGTGTAGCAGCTCTAGCAAACTAAAAGGAAGAATGTGAGAGTGCTTTTTAAATTTTTTTTTTCCTGTCTTCATATTTCTGAAATGTTTTAGTGACCCAGAATGAAGCTTATTTTTTTTAATCATGTTTCCATAAAATGTAACCCCAGGGACCTGGTAGAGAGAGACCAGCCAAGGGTCGGGCTGAAACCTTTATCACTTCCAAACACAGGGGCTTATGGTATAAATGACACACTGCAGATAGATTTACTTTTACCATTTTAAATTTATGATGGCTGAAATGAAAGGAAGCAATAGAAAATGCCAGTAATAATCCTCCCCACTGTTAAAAGACATGAAATGTCTAGTAATTAGGTGGTAACAAAATCTGGACATCCTTATCTTTGCAAATCACACCAGGTTTGTGAAAGCAAGTAGCAGAGTCCTGTTAGGAGTGAGGGCAGCTACTGCAGGGCAGGCAAGATAGCTCTAGAAATAAATCTGCCAACTCCAATCACTTGCCAGATGTGGAGGGCACAATGGGATATGTATAAATGAGCTGTTATTTAATGGGGGATTATGTTGAATTGTCAGCTGCTTGTTCCCCCTTGTAAGTTTGTATCTCTGATAGTATTTTAAATGACATCTTTGTTTTTCACTGCATTAAGTGCTGTGTGTAACCAGGGCTCTCATCTCTGGACATCTTTATCTGTGATTTTGAAAACCTTTTGAAAGTGCTCATTGCTAAGTCAGAGAGATCAGCCAAGGTTTAGAGAAGCCCATAAGGAAATAAGTAACAGTCTATGTTTGAATAAAATAATTAACACAACTAGTAAATTTCCCTTTTTCTAAGGAGTCCAAATAATGTCTTGCAGCTTATCTTATCACTTAGGCTGATCATTGTAAATAACTGTGCTTTCCCCACCCCCCAGTCTGTTTAATGGGCAGAAGTTTATGTAAGGAGTGAGTTAGGTATTATTAGGTAGTCGTTCTTTCTGACCTACTTGAGAACTCTGAGCCTTAAACCATGTCATAAAACAGAAGTGTTGGTATCTAATTACTTCCATAAACCTTGACTGGATCTTTTTGCTGGAGTCAAGACCCCCTGTTAGGGGAAAAATCAAGTCCCATGTTTGCAGAAAATGCTATCCTGCACTGCTCCAAGGCAAAATATTTATTTGCCTCTTTGGTTCTTTGTTCATTTCTAGTTAGTTCTCTGGATTCAGCACAAATGAATTCTGTTTAAATTAAGCTTTTGGGTACTTTAAGCACATCATATTAAAATCAGAATAATAAGTAGGTTGAGTTTCCTTCTGTCTTTATTTCTGTGTTGTTAATTTGATTGTACAGCCCTTATTCCCCTGAATTCAGTGAGATTGACTCACATAAGCACACTTGCAGGACTGGGCTCAAAATATGCCACCATGTTTCCTGTGTACAGTAACACACAAAGAGTTTTATTTATAGAATATTTTTGGTGTCATAAGTGATTACTTGCAGAATGAATATAGGAAATTCCTCCCAGAATAGTCCTGTTAATTTCAGAAATGTATTTTATCTAACTGAAAATTATGAAAGAGAAATTTTGTTGTTGAAATTGAAGGGCTAATTGTGCAAGACACAGAACATCCTGGGTTCCTCTGAGTTCAAATACTGTATTGCTTTTCTCTGAGCGTATTATAATTCTGCTCACAGAATGAATGTAGAAATTCCAGCTGATCTCTTCATTTCTGGGCATGAGATGCAAAATTAGTAAAGATATTTTAAAACATTTTTCTAGTGTGTACTATAATTATGTTTATCCCTGTTCTCCCCAGCTGATTCTGAAAACTGAGTATTAAAAAGAGCTTGCAAAATCCTTTTTATTTTTAGTAGCTCTTCTGAATGAAATGTAGATCTGTAACTAAATGTAGTATTATTTTCTAATATTAAGATATACCAGTAAATTAATAAATGAAATTGTAAGAACTGGGAGGAGAAATGCTTTATGGAAATTTCCTTTTCTTCATCTAAATGTCTTTCGAACATTCACTACTTTGTTTCTTTCCTTTTTTTTTAATAACAAACAGCTGGTGTTTAATGACTCTGTCAGACCCAATTAAAAAACGTCAGCTAGTTACTTTGATTTGTGTTCAGCCATGCCATGGGTATACTTAAAAACATTATGCTCTGCCAGAGCTCATTTTGGCTTTGTTTACATTTATCTTTTAAACATATAAGACTATTGATGGCAAGTTACCAAGGTTATAACCCCTTTATATTCATCAATTTTTAATCTAAAAAAGAGCTTAAGAGGCAGTGAGACTCATCCATAGTTACTTGAACACTTAAATGCAAGTGTGCTGTGTGTGAGCACTGGATGAAATGATCAGGGGATGGGAAGAAGGGGAAAAGAAAAGATGCTGGGTTGCTCTGCTTTTAGTGCAGTTATTTTATCCTACATTATTTCCTCCAAGCTGATCGTGCTTTTATGGATATATGGCAAAATCTGTTTGTTTTTTTTTTAATTTAAAATAAAGTGATTTGCAAGTTACATGCAATGTCTTTAAACTATCAAAGTGTTTTCTGAGTTGTTTTTGTTTATTGTTTGCTGTTTCTAATGATCCAATAGTTTTACTGCCATATTATATGGGCCTGTTCCTTGGGTCTCAGGCAATTTCCAGTAGATGCTTTCAGCTGCTAAATAAGCTGCTGTTTTATGTTGGTTCTGGCCAGGATCTACTCTGTTGTCTACATTTTATATTGTTCTTAATGAGACTGAAATTAACTCTGGGATATCTAAGGCATATTTACTGTTTCTCAGATTTACAGAAATTAAAGACTCCTCTGGAAAGCTTGATTTCAGCCTGCTTTCTCCATCCAAGAAGGAATATTGGGCTATGTTGGCCTACAACCGCTCCAAGCTTTGCAACATCCTGTTCTCCAACGAGCTGAACCGACGCCTCTCTCCCCATGGGGTGACCTCCAACTCAGTCCATCCTGGAAACATGATTTATTCCTCCATTCATCGCAGCTGGTGGCTGTACACTCTGCTGTTCACCTTGGCTCGACCTTTCACCAAGTCCATGGTAGGTGAATGCCTTAAAACTATTCTGTGCATCTTCGTTTCTTCAAATTGGGGCAGAAGAGTAAAAATCCAGATGTATGTATCTACCTCTTGCCTTTTATAACCATGATCCTGATTTTAATGGCAAAAATCATGCCAAGACAGTGCTCTAGAAGAGGATTCTTCAAACATTTAAGATTTACTTTGTCAATCTTCTGTTAAGGAACCTTCTAAGATGGAGTGCATGACCTTGTTTGCATATATGATTTTCACTGTGATTAGGTACATCCTATGTCTTAGGTGTGGGATAGTTTAGAGTTATTTCTGTGCTCAGGATACGTAAAACATCAAAAAAATTGCTTTGGCTTTTAAGTGGAATATGTTGACTACATTTTTTATGTAAACAGATGCCCTAGTTAGAAAAGATACTACAGACATTATTAATGGCTGAGGGAAAGTGCTTTCAGTGGTAAAAGCACCTTCATTCATATTTAAAAAAAAGCAACAACTCAACAATTTTCTTGGTTCTTGCAAAGTGCTGGAGACAATGGGTGTTTTCCATTTGTCTCCATTGGATTTTGGACTGGAACCATGACATAATGAAAGGCTCTGCAGTTCTTCCATTGCCAAGGTTATGAGTCTTGATTATGTAAGAATTTGCAGCACCTCCAGCACTTGGAGGGGTTACTTTGATGCTTTGAACCTCTGAGCCAATTATTTATAAGGAGTCCAAAGTATTTTTTAGGTAGAGAATGACATTTACTTCATAGAGAACTGCCTTCCTTTAACCTTGTAGACTGTTTCTCATTCCTTTTTCACTGATCAAGAAGGGTGTTCCCGAAAAGAGGAGCAGGGAGAAGGAGTCTCCCTTGAATGTTTGCTTCTATGAATCAGGGAAATGAAAAGATCCATACCCCTGCAGAATCTTAATTTATACTGGGATAATGTGTGTGGAAAACAGAGGGTGTTTAAAAACCTGATTACGTGTCCATTAAAGAAAAATACTGGATCTTCAGTAAGACCCATGGAGCAAAAATATAAACCCTCCAGTGTTGACCAGGTGTCAGGAGAGCCCTCACACCTCCAACTTCTGGCTGCATTTTGCAGCCTGTACATTTGCAAAGCCTATTTATGTCCACAAGATTGATATGTGAGTGCTCTGGCACCTTGGGACGAGTAATAATATCTTTCAACAGCATGTTTTTTTGACCAGGACCTATAAAACCATGTCTCTGCTGTGTTAGGGGTTGTTTGTAAAACAAATTCTTGAAGTTCTCCTGAGAATGTGTAACTGAATGTTATCAAAATCCTGTGAAAAGGATCCAGTCCATGGATGTTTATGAATTGTTAGTTTTATTTACTCTGACATATTTTCACAAAGGGAACCTTTTGTGCTTGTTGCTCAGGGAATCTTACCCTCTAAGGAACAAAATAAAACAGTGATGTTAATTTAAAATTCTTTAAAATAATTGATAGCTTTTAAATAGTGCCTGTTAATGGGTATTACATAAAAGAGAATACAAAGTACAGGACAAAGATATCAGCACTGAATAACAGTGCTCTCTGGTCCAACCCCAATCACTTCTGTTAAGTCCTTCATGTTTGTATTTCACTGAGGTTATTTGAATGTCATGATGGAGAGTATGGGCTGAGGTTAAGCATCAGTTTTACAACTCATATTCTGATATGAATTATATTCCCCTGAACTCTACCAGTGTTTCCACAGCCAGTAAAACTAGAAAAGTGTCCCTTCCTGGGTATGCAAACAACCTGAGCTGAAATTCTTATCATCAGTGTAAGAGGTTCTATTTTAAGGCTTGTAGGGAGCAAATGATTTGCTGCTGCTGCTTCTCTTTTAGGGTTTACGCTGTTTTCAACCTGGAATAGACTTTGTTGGGGATCTTTTTCTGGGCTTCCTTTCCATGTTTGTGGCAGCTCACCTGGAGTTCAGATGAGTGTTTTGGTGAAAATGTTGGGAGGGATCTCAAAGCTTTACAGCTGCAGTCCCAAGGTGGTGAGCTGCTCATCCCTGAGTTTTCCAAGGATGTCTGCATTGCACAATGCAGCATGATGCAGCAGCATTTAAAGTAGCTCCAGCTGAGCTGGGCCCATCCCTGGAGCTGAGACTGGGGAGAGGGGAGGTTGGGCAGCCTAGACAAGGAGCCACACAGAAATGCCTGGACCTGTTTTGACCTCTGAGGCTGTAGCTTCAGCTACTGCAGCATTTTGGTGTGTGGAGAGGCCAATCCTTCCTGGAGACAGTTTGAAACTTTGCTATGTCCTGACCTATTGGGCTCCTGGAGTTTGCATAGATGCATGCATATATATATATACTATATATATATGTACTATATATATATAGTACTGCAGCTGCACATACCTGATTCTAAGGCCTTTTTGTATTATTGTGGTATCCAGGAAGTAATTTGAAGTAGAGCAATGGAAACTGAAGACTATTCCTTTCTTTCCCACCCGCCTCTTTTTGAAATGTAAAATCCACAAGGATTTCTACAGAGAAATTTATAAGAAGTATTTTGTAGAGAGAAATAGTTGCAAATAAATTACTGTTTTATTATTGAAGTAACTGTAGCTCTAGTAATGTCTAAAGTTTTCTTTTTTACCTACCCCTAAATAGTTACACAGTAAGTTGGAGATGCTTAGATGTAATTAAGTGTCAATTGAAACAAGTGGCCCCTGTAAAAAACAAATTGGAAGAGAAGCTCTGAAAGTAACTGTTTAGTCCATGCTTATATTTAGCTAGTTTGATCTAAGGCTCTAGGGGTTTGGGTTTTTTCTTTCTACATCTTTTACTCTCTTCTCTCTTTCCCTCTCTCTTCAAAAACTGACTCGAGAAAAGTTTAACTGAGATTTTTTTTTTGTTTTAAATCAATGCTAGTCATTCAGAGCCCATCTGATTTGTCACTATTTTCTTAAAAGACTAAAATTAAATATATTTATTATAAGTTTTGAGCTTACACTGAGTGTGGTATCTGGTGTCACCCCCAGGTGATTTTCAGTGTACAAGGGCATATAAAATTGTAAGCAGAGTGCCATTATCACACACTTGTGATAGTCTTACCTAGACCTAAATATTTTTCTTGGCAGGTTACAGAGCAGAAAGAATATCATGTGTTAGAGTAGCAAGAGCTTAACAGATGTTTCAGTGAGCTGAATTTTCAAATCCTTTTACATTAAGAAATGGCTGGGGTTTGGGGAGGTTCTGAGACTATTGGGTTACATTTCCTGTTGCAGTGCAAAGCCAGCCATTGTGTTGCAGTTTTAGCAGATGTGTTACCCCCTTTTAATGGTTGGGAGTAAAACATTGGTTCTGTTGCTGAGATATAAATTACATTTATAAAAGCTCAACTTGTCATCTTTAAAAGCAGTTAGATGTAGTAAGACAACTCTGCCCTTAGTTTTTCACTGTGTCAGAGACTGATGCTTGAAGTAATCTTTGATTTCTCTCACCTCCCCCAAAGATAGTAACTTTCCAGAACTCAATTTTGTATTTAAAGTATTGCTGTTGAGAATGATAAGGAATATTTCTAAGGGCCCAAAAGTCTTCTGCATGTCTAACTTTTTTAAAAAACCCCATGAATTCTTGTCATTGGGACATTTTCCCAGGGGTGTTTGAGGCAGTAGCCCTGTGTTGCAGTGTTCATACAGGCAGGAGGGAACCCCAGTGCCTACAATGGCTTCACTGGCTTTGCTTTTGCCATAAGTTGGAAGTGTCTAAATTTAAATTCCATGTCATGATTTCCATGCACATCTAACATCAACTCAGAAATGTTATTCTGGCAAGAAATCAATCTGCATCTACGGGAGTGACTGCAACCTAATGATCACATCTGTTTGCTTTTGATAGAAGCCCAAAAGAGGCCCTGCAGCCTCATCACCTCTCTGCTTTCTCCCCTGTCCTTTGCTGAAGAAGCTGGAATTACCCTTAGAGCTGGGGATAGAATTCCCACTCCAAGCAAACATTTTTTGCTGTCCAAGGATCTGTGTGGGCTGTGTTGAGTTGATATTGGCTTCCAGTTCTGAATTCACAGCTCAGGCCAAATTCTGCCCTCAGCTGTGCCTGTTCAGCCCCAAGAGCAGCCTGGGCAGGGTGGGTATGAGTGTGTTCCAGCACAGAATTTGGCCTCTTTCCTTCCTTAAGACACTGCTGAAAATGCACTGGGGTTACTTGAAAAGCAAGAGGCAGCTCTTTTTGGAAAGAGCCTCTCAGTTCAGGTTTGATCAAAATGACAGTTTCTCTTCTCAGATTGAGTTCTGGGCAGGGAGTGAAAGAGGATGGGAGAGTGAAAGGGAAATAGCCTCCTGCTGGATATGAACAGTTGTAGAGAGTGAATAAATCACATGGCCAGTTCTCCTGGCTTATGGATTAATGCCTGAAGTGTAAATGTTAAAGTGATGCTAAGCCACAGCTTTCCTTTTTAACATGCAGGTTTGTGGACCTTACCTCCAGTACCAGGGAGGGAAACTTATTTTCTTGAACCCTGATAACATGTGCTTCCTTGCACAAAACTCCTATTGAAAATTGGCTGAACTGGGTGAAAGGAAAGAAGGCTTATGTGGAAGAACATTTTGATTTGTTGTAATAGGATGGTAAAGAGATGCCTCCAAAGTAGTTGTTGATCATTTTGTGTGTCCTATCCAGCAATAAAATGTAATATAAGCTAGTTTATTATCAAACTTACATTTAACTGATACATACTTTAACTTGCTGCTAAAATAAATGTAGCATGAAATATAAGGGCAAATTAAATTTGTCCCCTGTAACCTACACCACAGGAATGGAAAGTCTCTATGGAAACCTATCCCTGTGCCAAAGTGAACAGGTCAGGATTTCAGTGACCAGAATGATGCTCAGCAATGGCCACAGAATTTGCTGTGTTCAGCACAGCCCCATAGCTGTTTGTGGAGCAGTTCTGTTTTCCTCCTGTAATTTTGTGGAGGAAATAAGAAATTTCTTCCTCTCCCTGCCAGATTCTTGCAGAATTTCAGCATGCTTTGTCAAGTATGTGGGCTGCAAGGCAGGGAAATATTTGGTCCTCCATGTTTTATATTACATGTGATTAAATTAAAATTTTAAATTAAAAAATATTTCCCTGTATTTTCAGACTGAAAAAGCCCTTTCTTACTGTTATTTCTTCTCTTTTACTCACCATCACTTACGGAGCTAAAGTGCACCTGGAGTGCTGTGGAGTCTCTGAGGTGCTGTGCAGCATTGATCTGCTCAGAATGTATTTGAGAAACCATAAGAAAGGAAATTTCTGTTATATTATGAGTGTTGAGGTGCTTGGGTGAGAGGAAAGGTGTTGCACTGTGATAGAAACAGCTGAACAGGATTTTCAATTTTGGTTTTTTTTTCTTTTTGGTCCATTTACATTTGTTTCTTTATGTCATCACTATACTCAGTATTATGAATTTGCCTCATTCTTGTGGTAGTGTTCTTGAGATATTTTTCATACTGAAACATCATGAGTTGTGGCCTTTGCTCAAAACTTGATCAACTACTGCAACAACTGAAAATAAGGAAGACTTTGATTTTCCATGGGTATGGATGACTAAAATTAGAACTGTGAATTTGAAGAGACTGTAAAAAAAAGATAATTTTCAAAGTATTAGGCAGTGTAATTCTGTAGTTCCGGGTCTTTTTTGATTTTCACATTTATTTTACATATTGCTGTACAGATAATCTCTTTTTTGATGTCAGTTATTCCTATAAGGTGTGGAAGTTTGGGGAATAAAAAAGGTTCTCTCTGTGGGAATCTGTGTTTTCACTTTGCATGGTTTTATCCTCTTTTGTCAGGGAAGAAAATAGCTAATAACAGCATTAGAAAATCTTCTAGATTTATATGTACAACCTCTTGGCCTCCCTTCCTGCTGACTGATTAGAAATAAGATCTCTCTCAAAAGTGGGTGTGTGCTACTTGGCTGCCACGTTAAAACTCTGGTTCTGCTGAGGTTTGTGACACTTCTGGTTTCGTGGCCACACACACAAAAATTTCTTGTATAGTTCACATAAATCTATTATTTTTTGGCAAGCATTGCTAAGAAAACAGCAAAATAATTTATCATAGAGCTTTGTTAAAAATAATTGGGAAGGAGAATGTAAGGGGAATACACTGTGAAGAACTTTCTGGGTCCATCACATGCTTGAGTTGTAGAACACAAAAACTATAAACAAGCTTGTTCTTATGATTTTTCTGGCTTTACAGAAAAACAGTAACTTTTGCTGGAAATAATCTAGTTTGAAATTAAGTCTTGGTGATTTTTTTAAAAGCTGAAACAGATTGCCTCTATATTTCATGCATTTATTTAGTGCTAATGCCAACACATGTCTTGGGAAAGTGGCAGCAATGGTCTGAACCACTTTTTTTATATTTTCTGGCCCGGGTCTTAACATATCTATGAACTGAGGTAGTAATTCTATCTTTACTGCTGGTATTCCTTTGTCCACTCTTAATCTCAGATTATGCTAGATATTGTTCTATGAATAATTTTAGGAAGGTCTGGTAAACAAATGGACTTTCATAGAATAATCTTGCACTTTCTGCCTAATCTTTGTGACCTGGTGAGCAGTGAAAATTGCTGCTTGGTGTTACTGTGCTTTGCTGAAGACCAAATGTGAGTGTGCCCTAAGTCCCCCATTGATTTCTGCTTTTTTGAGCTCCCTTGTCACCCCAGATCCTCCAGGTGCTGCAGGTGAGGCCACTCAACCCTCCCCGTGACCTCAGAGTTCCTCATTTGTGAGCCTGAGCAAGGTCACTTACACATTTTGTTGTAAATAAAAGTACAATCCAGACCTCCTTAGTTAACCAGCTAGCACATAAATCACAGGATTATTTATTTGCTTTAGTAACTAGAGAGTAATGGAGATAAAATTTTTATGAACGAGGTACCTGTAATCAAAGCAAAGTCAATGTGCTGTGGTTCTTGTATAATGATCCAGTAACTGCTGCATTCTAGAAAGATAATCTCAAATATTCAGTGATAAAGTTTGAGTATTTAACTAGCAATGAGTTTTTAATCACTTTTTATAGAAAAAAATAAAAAGTTTGGGGGTTGTTCATCCTGGGGAAGAGGAGGCCTTAGTACTTGCAGTACCTAAAGGAGCCCCAAGGGAGCTGGAGAGGGACTTTCTTCCAAGGGCATGGAGTGACAGGACAAGGGGGAATGGCTCCAAACTGATGAAGGGCAGGTTTGTTTCCCTGAGAGGGTGGGGAGGCCCTGGCACAGGTTGCCCAGAGAAGCTGGGTGTAATAATGATCCACACATCTGAAGTTCAGCAAAAAAAAAATTTTGGACGAGGGTTAGTTTTTGTTTCATTGGCCCTTAGAAGTTAAAATCCTGAGCCCAAAACTAAAATGGTAACTGGTAAAAGTAATGAAATTACATAATTGAATGCTGTTAGTCCGTGTCATTTTGGGATCATAACTCACAGAGCAATATAAATTTTGTGGATTCTAGAACATGGTTTATCTTTCCTCACATTTCTTTTTTCAAGTTTCTATTTATGAATGGATGGATGTTCCGGAAACCCCAAGCTTTTGTTGGCCTGGGTAGCATAGATGAAATATGAATTTATTTTTTAAAAAAATAATTTAGTTATGGAACTATAATTAAAATACTGTTTCTTAATTGTGGGATGCAGTGCTTAGTTACCTTATTTCCCTAGAACCCCTTGGATATCTGAGATGCTTTATTGTACCATGGTCTTTTCATTTCTCACTCTATCATCTTTGAAGAGGTGCCATACCACTTTAAACAGTTCACCAATCAGTTTCAGATGATGGATTCTCTTTAATCATTTACATCCAGAGAAAGTCAAATATTCCTTAGGAAGCCAAAGTAATCTAACAGAATGTATAGTGTTTGTGCAGCTGGATATCTTATTTATTTGAAGTTCTCAGGGAAATCTCTTCTGACTTTACAAAAAAGATGGAAGAGTAAACAGCACCAGCCTCTAAGTAATATGAGCTAGAAAGTTCCTTTTTTTAGAGAAAAGTCATTAAAAAAGTATATTTGCAAGATCCAAAAATAATAAAGTATATCAAATGCAGAGTGCTACATAATATTTTTTCAATATTCCTATTTTTACATGTGTGTATATATATGTGTGTGTATGTACCTACATATCTATCCATCTATAGAGGTGAAAAATATAGTTGTATTTAATACAGTTCATATTCCTGGATAGGTGAATACAATAAGAGTCTGTTTTCTGAAAAAAAGATTCATCTGTTTGTTTTTTACTGTGTGACATGTCATTTATCATCATGTTGGCATTCCCTGGACATAACTGCATAACTGAATTAACATTCCTAAAAGCTTCCTTCCAGGAAAGCTATTGAAAATATACTTGTATGTACAGAAATAGGAATATTTCTAGGCTTTTGGGAGGTATCCCACTGTGATGCTAATAGTTTTTCTAGTTCCAGTCAGTTCTCTATTCCAAAGTTTGTAGTATATATAGATATATTTTTTTTCCTCCTGAGGAAGATTTGGGGGAATTTGCTGGGATGGTTTTGTTGTTTTTGGTGTTGTGTATTGGTTGGTTTTTTTTTTGTTTGTTTTGTTTTGGGTTTGGTTTTTTTTTTTGGTGTTACAGATATGAGTGTGGTAATTTCCTTTTTTTTCTTCCTAAAGGCAAGACTCAAACTTGCAGGATGTTCCTTGCCCAGATTGAAGCATTGGCCAGGTTTCCATGTGGAGGGAAATACAGTCTGTGGTTTGATGAGATTGTTTTAGGGAGCCTGTTCAGTTTTTCCACTGGATATTCACTGTCATTTTGTATCTCAGTACCTTCCATTGTAAATTACTCTGAGAGTTATTGAAAAGATTGAGCTAGATACTGGTCAAATCCTGAACTTCTTTCTACTGTAGTCCAAATTATTTTATTGTCCCTGTGCCTCCTTTCTAGGAAAGGGCTCGTGTGTTTCCGAAGAAAGAGAAAAAAAGGAAATATATGCTCCAAAAAATTAATGAATCCAAAATGTTTTCCTTCATTTTGTGTTGGTTTTGTTGCCAATACCAGTGGGAGATGATGTGCTACCCTGCCTGTCCTCTTCCTTTTCTTAACCTCCCCTCTTAAAGTCTGCAGTTTCTCACTACAGCTTTATCAAAAAAGGAGGAAAGTAGAATGTATGATTTAGAGAATTATTTAAATCTATCTATCTATCTATCTATCTATCTATCTATATATATATATATATATGATTCAAGAATCAAATTTAAGAATGGAAAAGATTTGGCAAAAAAGGGACTTGAATCCGTTTGGCAGTTGAAATATTAAAATGGTTCTATGTTCTGATATGTGTTAGATGACTCAAGTTGGTGTGATTTTTCTTGTGAAAAAGTAGCAGATTTACACTCATTCCCTTCAGAGGGAAGGTAATCATAATAATGAACCAATCCATTGTGCTTAATTCAGTGTAAAAGTGCACCACAAATGATTCAAGACTCAGTAGTTTTGCAGTAATCTGTATGAGAATTCGTAATCAGAGAATTTCTGGATTTACTTAGCTTTTAAGTTTCTTTTGAGACTTAGAATACTTCAGTCATTTGGTTTTCCAACCTCTTTATTCTGCTGTTTCTAGGAAGTTGTTAGAGTAGTAGCATCAATCCTCTTTTAGCAAGGAGGATGTCAGTAAATATAAACAACATAGTCAAATTCCATCCATTATTTTAATGACAACATGTTTTTGCAGTTATTAAGTATCACTATGGATGTAGCACAGTCTTCTTTGCATGCAAAAAAAAAAATCTATACAAGGTAGTCGAGGAATTTTATTAATTGCAAAAGCATCACCTTGAAATAAGATAAAGATAACCATGTTGGATGATGCATCTTAAATATAAATAAAGTATTTTTTGATATGAAGACACAATTGTTTGTCTTGAAAAATAAATCTGCTTGTCCCAAACATGCAAGATTGATTTGTCAGTGCTGTAAATTTCCATCTCTTCCAGCAGTACTGTCTTAAAGGCTGCTATTTCCAAAAATGGAAGTCTTTTTTCCAAAAATGGAGTTGAGCAGACTTAAGAAAGCTTAAGTTGAGCTTATTTTTCATGTTTGGTTACACCATTTCTCATTTCTTTACTTTCTCATAGATGGGTGTACATATACAAATAACTGTGAGACTCCTAACTGGTTATGGAAGCATTTGCTCAAGTGTTGAGCACCAGACTTGCTGTGAAAGGAATAGGTTTGAAAATCCTTGTGCTGAACTGGCACATTAGCACTGATTTTTTGATTGAATGTTGTACCTACTATTATGCAAAAAAACACTGAAGAACACTTCAATTTAACAAGCTGGAGCAGAAGAATACTTGAAAATACTAGGATTAAATTTTTCACTTAAGTTCAACACTCTTGAATGTAGGTATTTTTCTTAGAATTACCTTGTCTCTCACTGTAATCTATTAATGAATACAATTAGGGTTTTTTCATTTTGTGAGAAAATTGGAAACACAATTTCTTTCCACTGAACAGCATTGCTATTAAATTGTTGTCCTGAATTGTCAAACTTGCATTATGATGAATACTACCAGTGCAAGAAAACTAATTTAGCACTTCAAGTAAAGCAACTGTCTTGGCAATTTTTTATGATAATGAATTTGTAACAGTGTCATTTAGAATCTGATTGTCTACTCACATCAAGTAGCTCATCCCATCCCAAATAGTGTGGTTATCTAGCAGCATTAATTATGGAGCAGTGGCATGATCTACAAAATGATACAATTGACAGTCAGGCTTCCCAAGCAGAGCAGTGTCCTGCCTCTGTAGGAAAGGAATTCCCCATCACAGGTTACCAAGGGAAAGGTCCCAAATATCAGCAAGGTGAGCACCTCAAAAGTACTTTCCTGTTTCCTCTTGTGGATCAGTGTGGTGACCATTCTACTTGTAATAGCATGGTGTAAATGTAAAAATTTAATATTATTTTCTTCATGTGTAACAACACTAAAATAAGGGTTTTCTGGGATATGAATTTATTTTAGGGAGCCTTTTGTTTGTTAAGATATCATGAGTAAACAGAAGTAATTTAACTAGTTCTGCCAAGGAATGAGGTGTTACCTGAGCTGAATGAACTACATTGATTGCATTTGATGAACTACTGTGCACAAAGTGAGCCTCTCTCTTAGCTTTTACACCAAAAATGGTGATTTTGAGAGAAAAAATGATGTGTTGACTTCTTCCATTCTCTTGATGAGAAATGCATGTGAATTTTCAACTTTTAAAGGAATTATGGCAGCAAGTATCAACAAAGCTGTCAGTTCCCCTTGTGATGTATATTTATTGTCTCCTTCTTGGCTTTTTTTCATATAGAATGTCTTTTTATCGAAACAACAGCTGAGCTTACTTTTGGTGATGAGGTGACATTTATCATTATTGAATTACATATGTGCTTATTCCATAATCAGCAATGTGGTGTTTTAAATGGTCTTCAGCTAGAGTCAATTAGGCTTTTGGAACACAATCCAGACCATTGCTTGTCTTGGAAAATCAGATACTCTGTGTGTCTACCCATGGCCAGCAAAGCTGAGCACTGCTCAGGGATTTTTCTGCTGCTAGGAAGGGACAGAACCTCATCTGAAAGTTTTGTCACTGTCCCCAGCAAAGATTCCTATAAATGCAGTCTAGCTGCTAATCTATTCCCCTGAAATAATGTTTATGGTTGGTAATGAAATGTGACTGGGCCAAATTGTGGTCACTGCTGTTCACTATCATTATAAGAATAAAAAAAAAAACCCTTTGCTTTCCTGCTTCTGTTCCCTTCTGCTGGCAGATACATCCATGAATTAATGATATTGTAGTGCTCAGAAGCTGGAAGGAAAGGGTTGTCCAGACCTGAAATGGAGACTTAGACCTGGAATGAAGTCAGTCTATTTGCTTCAAACATCTCTACTGGAATGTTTGTAGACTTTTGTGCCTTAATGCTTTTGAAGATTTTTGTAAATACTTCCCAAGCATGTATTCTGAACTTATTTGAATGACTTCCTTACTGCCTAAGTGTCAGCACTGAACAAATGAAAGCTTGTTCCATCTCCTTCATTTGTTTGGTTTGTCATTTTCACAGTGTGTATTTGTTAGGGTAAATGCTGTTGTGTTACAAGTGTGGTTTTTCAAACTTCTGATTTCCTCTGTGTAGGTGAGGTAAATGAATTACCAATTTTCTTTGGCATTATTTACTTTTGAGACTTTTTGGTGGCCTGGGCATTTTTTTTGTTGTAAAATGAAACTTGGCTGATAAGTGCTGTATCAGAAGTCAGAGGTGATTTTGCCTTTCCATGGAGACAGTCAGTAAAGCCACTGCAGAATATTGAGATGTGGATTTTCCAGGGCTGGAAGTGGAGGTGTCTTGAACTGATTTGAAGTCTTTGCTGATTCTCATTCTTTTGCCTGTGTTGTTCCCTTTTCTCTGTCCAGGACTGTGATTTTGCTGGGTTTAACTGATGCCAACTGCAAATGGCAAAGTCAGGGCTATCAGCAGTGTGCTCACCTCCCACTTTACCAGTAATGCCTGGCTAAAGGCTATTTTATCTATTACACAATATTCATTCAAATACAAATAAAAAATTTCCTGGACCATTTTATGTTGTCTTTAAGAATATTAGATGAGCCACTTTAGAACGTTTTATAGGCATTTAAACTAAAACCTTTATGAAAAGCTGTGGATTAATTTTCTCAGTCATGACATGCCCAAAGACAATATGTGCTGTAGATGAACAAAATATGGGCTGCAGATAACATTCCTACTGAAATCTCTGTGAAGGGACTGTTACACTGACCTGATGTCATTTCCTGCAAAGTACTGCCTTAACCACATGTAAATGTGGTTTTCAAAAGGTAAAAATAAAACTTATAAAGAGTTGAGAAATGTTTCACAATGACCATTTTAATGTTTGTAATGGTAAGTTTTTCCTGAGATAGTAACAAAAATATTGAGGAGTAAATAATGGAGTTTTCTACAAAAAAAGCAAAATTTTAACATGCTCATTTTTTTCTGATGGCAGTTAATGGCTATTATCCAGATTCTCAGGCAACGTGTTCATAAATGCCCACACAGAAGGAAAAATATTCTGCTTGTGTTCACAGTGCAAACAGCTGAAATAATGCTGATAGAAAAATGACTTTGAGGTAATCAAATGTATAGAATTAAGTGAAGAATTTGCTGCTTCTTCTGGGTTTTAAAATTATGACTGTTTTTTCCTAAACATTTATATTGTGATTTTCTTTTTCAACAGAAAAAAGTATGTTTGAATGGATTCAGATGAAATGCTTTATTTTTTCCTTATTTCTTCCCTCCCCCCCAGTCAGGTCAATAGCTAGAGAAATAATTCTCAAATTGCTACAAACAAGTCATTGGATTTCAGGGGGAATATTCAGTCTCATAGGTGACTGTCTAAAGTTTCCAAGTGTGGTCATTAATAGATGGAAGCTGTTTCCCAGTTTTCATTGCAGTGAATCTTAATGGCTGCCAATTAAAATATATTTACATATACTTACATTTTCCACCATAAAGTGAAGCCTATAACATGATTTATACTGACAGATACTGATTGTTGTTTAATTCTTCCTTTTATCCACATGCTTTTGAATTATGAATTATATCAATCCTTAAATCTTTGTTTGTTTTAGAGTAGGTTCTCTTTTTTTTTTTTTTTTGCCTCTTGGCACACCATATATGCACTAGCAAGTGCTCACAGTTTCAGCTGCATTTAAGGAAATATTGTTGTAAGGCTTTTATGTGCTGTACTTCAATCAGCTAGTGCCAGCAGTATCCCAATAGAAAGACCCTCAACAGACCATTTTCAGCATTTTGCTGCAATTAAACTCCTCTGGTTTTAGCCCTCAGGCAATTTAGTACCTTTTTACATATGCACATTATGAACTTTTGACCAGGGCCTGGTAGTCATATATTAGATAGCAGCTTTTGAAAGCAGACTTAACAAGTTCCTCAGAGTATTACAGCCAGAGTCAGTTGTGGAAAAGGTAATTTAACCAACTTGCAGTGAGGCCATTCAGAATCGTACTGATGATCCTAAATATGTCTTTTTTTTTTTTTTCCTTGTTTCCTCTGGAAGCTGGTAGCAAGAGCTCTCAAAGAATGTGATTGATCTTTTATTCAGTAGCTAACGAGGGCTGTGATTCTATTAGTGCTCTACAAGGCAAGGGAACAGTGATTTAATGAAGTGTCTGGCGAGCTGGTCATAGATTTATCCTGTTGTCTCTAATTTGCGGCGCCGTTGTGAGCGTAAGAGAAGCTGCACTCGCAGTGCCACGAGGCAGGTATTTCCTCAGTAAATTGTTGTAAGGTCAGGTGTAGTTATCTGGGAAAGGCAGAGCCTCAGCCCTCGGTGTCTGGAGATGACAGCAGCTGTGCCGAGCGCTCGCTGGAGCGGAAAGGGAGGATCAGAGGTCCGGCTGCGAGCCCCCCTCGCCCGTGCAGGAGCAGATGAACTGCCAAGGAACACTAATAGAGTCATAATTGGCCATTAGAACTGCAAAGGTGCAATAACATCTTCATACAAACTGCCTGGCGCCAGACCTAGTGCCAGGTGCTGGGAGGTTCCGTGCTAGGCTGATCTGGTAAAGCTGGTTTTTTTTTAAAATTCATTCCTAAAAAATGAGGCAGTGTGTTCTGATCGCTGCAGTACAATGGAAATATGAGAACATCAAAACTTGAGTTGCTTTAAAGTGACATTAATGTCTTCAGTACATTTACTTGGGCGTGTAACCTGTCAGTCTTACTCAGAAACGATGCACTAAAGTTTGCCAGTTTGCCATTATCCATGCCAGGTAGCTATGGATAAAATAATATCATAACAACACTTTCACTTAATTAGCACTAAATAACGCATTTTATTTCTGTCAACCAAAGGCTACTGAATTTTTGTTTTGTTTTTCTTTGCTAACCTGAGTGCTATTCTGGTGATGCCTGTGGTGTTGCACATCTCTTTTGCAGCGTTGTTTTTTTTCATAAACCTCTGAGTCCAAGTTAGCCAAAGGCAACCATTTTCAGAAAGAATTTTTCTTTGCATGAGTTGCTTGGTAATTTGAGAAGGAAATTATGGTGTGGCTTTATAGATTGTCAAGGAAATCAGTTAAATATTTCAGTCCAAAAATAATGCAAAATAATGAAGCAAATCTCCTATGTGTGGTTCTGTCCTAGCTAGACACAGAACAGTAGATAAATGAATGGTTTTGAGATTTCTATGGCATTTCCTGGTGGCAGCTGGAGAATTCCCATGTAGAAAAGTGGTCAAAGCTGAGAATTAGAGGGTAGGTAGAGATGACATTGTGGGAGTGTTGGCCCACTTTTGTTTATGTGTAGGTCACAAGCCTAAATGGGATTTCAGCCTTGTGTTCCAGGCTTTGTGCATAAAGGTAAAGAAAAGCTTCTGACCCAAAATGCATCAAATCTGTTTTAAGGGAAACTGCAAAAATCTCTTGTGCAGTGGATGAAATGTGGATCTTGGCAAACAGCAAGGAGACAGTACCATAATAACTTGTCTCCTTATATAATTATAGTACATGCACCACCAAATAGTTGTCATTGTGCTCAGATGGATGATTTTATCTTTGAAAATTAAAATTTCTTCAGATGCATGAGCCCTTGAACCCCTGTGAACCTGACACCCTGTGGGATGTCATCTGGGACCCCTGTTAAATATACAGACACAGTCTAGAAAAAGAGATATTGGGCTTTTAAATGAACAGCAAGAAGATTTAAAACAGTAAGCCAAACTTTCTAATTTCCTAATATTGACACTTCTGTCCCTCACAATCTTATTATAGTATTATTCTCTGCTGATCTACCATTTCATCAAAAAGTCTACAATGGAACTAAAAATCTAAGCCTTTTAGCCCATAGATCATTGCACTTGGTAAATGGCTTATTGCAGATTAGATAATGTGGTTCATAGCACATCCAAATCAATAAAAGGCTAGTCTGAACGTAGTAAAGTGCTCTCAGTCTGATTCTTTTTATTAAGTATATCTGCCATGAGCAAAGTGAAAATTTTAGTCTTTTTGCTTAACTTGATATAAGAAAAAGACACTTAAATTTCTGCATGGTTGTTTTTTTTTCCTAGGGAAAATCTGTCCCATAGAATTTGGTGGTGTGGTGTTTTTATTTATTTATTAAAAAAAAAAAAAATATATATATATTGTCTGAAAAATTATACGAATTCTTATATTGGCAAAACTCAGAGCCCAGTGGTTTGGTATTCCCAATCATCCCATGCTAGAATGAGCCCCTAGCTCTCACATTTGTCAGATATTCAGTGGTCTCTGTGAAATAAACTATTTCATAGCTGTCCATACAAAAATCATCAGCAGAAACTGTCAACTTCAGCAACAAATGCAGGTGGAGAAATGTGAAAGAAATATTTTGAAAGTAGAGTGGATGATTCAATACCAAACAAGGAGTGGTGTTTTAATCTAGGTTGTGAGAGACCCAGGATTCACCAGGAATCTGGGGCTGAAAGGGAGGATGTTGGTGGTTCTTTCTGCTTTACCCCATGAATGATCCTGTGATTCTGAAGGGGTGGAAATATTAGAAGGGTATTCCTGTTTATCCAGGAGAAGTTGAGGAGGCTGATACATGTGTGTCAAGGGTGAACAGGTGTGGAGAGCTTTTTTACCTTTCTAGCTGGGGTTATATTAGAAACCTAGAAGAATGGTGGCAAGATGGTCATTAAGGTCTCTCTGCCTCTACTTTCCTCTACATTCATTGCAATTTTTTATTTTCCTGTTTACATCCAGGGCCTGTCCTGCTGAGGAGATGCTGAGCTGCTGAACCGGGTCAAGAGCTTGTCTGGGTTTTGCAGCTTGGCTAAAAAGGGGTTTTAAAGCTATATTAAAAATCCAGTGAATAGCTTGGATTTTCTTGCAAACAATCAAGTCAGATAAACTGTAATTGGCTGCAGAGAGATGCTCTTAACTTACCATTCTTTGACCATGTTATTGACCACTGTGTGTTCGCCTATGTTATTAATAATTTATCCTTTGAAAAAATCTATGTGCATTATAGCCTTTGATCTCAGAAATTTCAAAGCTGAACGTGCTATTTCCCTTTTCCTTTTGCATTTTTTCTTTCTTTTTAAAGAATTTTTAAAAGAGATGAGAATAAAAAATAGTTTTTAAACTTTTTTCTGTTTATTTTGGTAGGAGAACTTCCTGATGACACCCATCCCTGGTAATGAGAAATGTACATTAATACAGTAAGAATATATATGAATAAAAAAATCAAGGCAAGCTCACTGTACTTTGCAGATGAAAATGTTTGAAAACAAGACTTAATGCATCTAGTAGATTAAAACAGAAATTAAAGACTTTAGAGTAAGAAGAGATCAAAGGCTGTCTTTTCATTGTTCTTTTTATTGTTTATTGACTTCAAAAAGACTTTTTAGTTTAAGCTGACTTTAATGTCTCTTGAATGCTCTTTTGTAAAGTGACTTTGAAAACCCACGGATAATGTCTTCATTAAGTGGGAAAAAATCTTGGTGAAAATATAACTGTAACTTTGCTTTCATTATAATAGGAAGAGATAACACTTTGCTTAATTAAGGTCTGTTTTCTCTCTGTTCAGAATTTTATGACCATTTTTTTCATTGAAATTAGTGCTGATAAAAGCTTGAAGTAGACATTGCTAAACTGAAACTTAGTTTTTCAGAGAAGCACGGGGGTGTGAGTTCTCTGTCTGTATTTGTTAATCAGTTAATCAGGATGTTGTCTTGTGTATGCAAGCTATTTTAGGAAACAAAAGAAAAAACAAAACCCAAAAGCATATTCAAGTTGTATTGATTCTAAAATAAAGCAATGCTTCTTGTGTTGTTGGGAATGTTAATTTAGAGACTTTCTGCTCTCATTCTGTTTCCAAGTGTCTGTGCTTTTCTCACCAATCCCTGATGACTTGATGTATTTGGATTATGTTAATACCTGTATTAATAATGACAGTAAAGATCACAAATCTGTGGAGGCAAATGAGAGATTAGGAAAGCCATGCAGGAGAATCTATCTGGGGAGCAGCGTGTACTTTCCTCAATATTTTGAGGTTTAAAAAATGTACTTGAGGAATAGGACTGCCTTGGCCTTCTCCCCCAACAGTTCATCTTTTTCTCATGGTTCTGTGAGACTTTTAGATGGACATGTTACTTTTAAATGGAAAGGGAATTATGATGGTTTCATGAAGTGCACTCCATCTTTTGGGATAACTGAGATATGTATTCAATTTTTCTTTGTTCCTTACTTGTCTGTAATTTTGCCACAATAGGTTTATCAATTTCTGACATGGGTTTCTGGTGCAGCTCCCATGTTTGTTACTCTGGGGGTGTTGGACAGTTGTTGTGATGGTAATTTTATGATACTCACCCTTCTTCCCATTCTGTGTTATTCTGCCAGGGCTCTGTGTGCAATTTTTGGGCAATCTGCTTGGCTCTTACTGAGGATCAAAAGATTCTGATTTACAGTCTGCAGAAGTTGTTTGCAAGACCTTTTTACATACTTAAAAACTCAGCAGCTCCTTTTAATGTGATAGCTGAGTTTCCAGAGTTTTGTTTAATGAGAAATCTATGTTGCATGATTTCTGTAACTGCCTAACCTTACCTCAGCTTTAAAGGAAATTGTCTTCAAAAGCAAAACCAAAGCTACACTTGTTTCCCTTTGCTTCCATTCATGGCTAGGGACAGAGCAGCAAAGCTATTTTTGGCTAGACTTACTGACTTTCAGCTATGAAACACCTATTAGGAATCTTATGTCCCGTGCAAAATGAGGCAAGAGGCACTAGATAGGATGTTTTTGATGCTGTGTGAATCTAAAAGCCACACTTTGGGTTAATTTTGAGACTGTTGCTAATGTTATTTAAGAATTGGCTTATAATTTTAATTCATTTCAATGTGGGCAACCACATTTTGGATTTGGTGATTCCATATACAACAGTTCAGTTTTGTAGACTGTTACTAGTTTTCATATTCATAGATGCAAAACATTTTTTGCAGTATCACTATTTTTATGGCACAAATGGTTAAGTATTTTTACAAGTGTAGTCTTTGTGGGTGGTTTAGAGGCTCAATTACCCACTGAAATGGAGGAAATAAATGTCCTCAAGGGTTTGCTTTTGGATCATATGACACTGTGGGGCTCAGCTTGTTGTTAATATTTCTTACATCTGTGTAGCATGCAGCAGCAAGAGGCAGCCTTTAAAAATGTAACACAGTACTGCTGCTGGTACCCTTGCAGAAACATCAGAATTCTTTTACAGGAGGTGACAGAAAAGTAAGTCAGGATAAAGAAAGCAACAAATCAGCTGGTAAAATTGATGTCATGTCTAATCCTGCCTATTAGATTGAGTAGCTAATGTGAAGACTATGGAAATGTTCCTGTTTATGAGGCACGTGGCTGATGCTGTTTGAGTTGCTTTGCACCTTTGGACTATGGGCACTTGAGGGGCCAAAACCAAAAAGAAGCCAAAACAAAAAGGAGAGAGAAAGGGACAAGGAAGCAAAATTATGAAAGAATGAATGTGGCTAAATTCCAAGCTTATTATTGCAGTAATTTTTGCTTTTATTTTGCGTTAGAAAACAGCAAGGGGTGGTCCTATAGTGTGAGAAATGTGGTTGCTCTGCACTGTGGAGATTTGGCTCTTCTTGCACCAGGAAACAGCAGACACCCAGGACATGGAGAGATTAATCCCTTGGAATTCTGTGCTCAGTGCTTGTGAGCAAAAGGTGCCAAACTTGCTCCCCTGATCAGTGCTATGAATCTTGACACGCATGAGAGCAGAGTTTGGCTCAAGGGTTTGTTTGCATATTTGCTTGCTTCACTTACTTAGTTAACCACCCCAGACCTGGTTTCCTGCCTTGAACACACAGAGAGGCCACTATAGTTGTAATGTACAAAGTGAATTAAAAGGAGGATGCAAAACCTCTTCCAAAGAAGGTGAGAGCAGAAAAAATTAGGCCGTTTTAAGAATAATTATGTAATGGTTATGTATGTCAGATAATAAATACCTCAGAGCAATGATTCCAAGGTTTCTTTGTGGTTATAATGCCTCTCATTATGATCCCAAATTCTATTATGTGTTTTCCAGAAGTCACCCAAGCCCATTCTGGAGATCAATGTACTATATAAAATATTATATTAACAAATTCAATGTTTGGCTGAGAAGTATGTGAAAAAGAGGGTAATACAGGCAGTAATATCTCTCCAAAACCACTTGAGCTGTCTTATTATGGGCTCTACCTCCTTGTTGCCTATTATGTGTAGCAACAGGGGACCTGAGGGGACCTCTTAAGAGCAGAAGGGTCAGCAAATCACAGAGGGTTCAGGCAATGTAGCTCTCTTTTGGCTCTCAAGACCTGAAGTACCCAGAGTAGGCTATTAAAGTCCTGTTTATAGCTAGGCTGTATAGCTTCACACTCTGAAGTTGCTTTCTGCCTGAGCAAAACAATATATCCTGAAAGCTGGCAGTATTGGCCTGTTGGTTTTTTAGAGAAATTCTTTCCTGAAATGAGCAGAGCTGTCAGCAAGGGAACACTGAAGGCATCTTTAGATGCCTTTAAAGCAGCAGCTTTATTTTTGTTTGCTTGGTTTGGGCACCTTGTAGCACTCCCATGCTCCTTTTGGTTTGGCTGTTTTCCCCTTTTTCCCTTCCAAATCACGCAGGTGTTGTAGGCAAATAAAGCACTAATTGTTAGAGGCCACCTCCCTACACCCAATGTACAGGCAAGCAGCTCACATCCCCTCAGACCTTTCCCTGTGTTCAATATTGACAGTAAATGTCCTTTCTGTTGAAGTTTTGGAGTCCAAATCATGTTTGTGTAGGGTTTTTTTTTAATGTGGAAGTTAATATGTTGAGAGGGTTTACAAGAAAACATCTTCCTTTAGAGAAGAGCCAGTATCCAGCTGCTGCTCAGCTGTAGGAATGAGCTTCTGCTTCCCTGCTCCTGGAGCTCCACAATTTTATGGAGCACCCTCTACAAATCCTAAGCAAGGAAGTGTGCTCAGATTTTCCCCATCATGTGTGCCATGCATGACAGTGCACACAGCTCCCTTCCCAGCCTTTCCTCCCTGGGGACATACATTTCAATGCTGTGTCCATTTACATCACAGTTGTATTAATTACATTTAATGTAGTTTTGAGCTAAGGTAGCACAGCCTGATTCCAGAGAACAGAGTGTTGTAATGAGGCTTGAGTACCATTGATCTATGACTTGGATATAAGGGATTCTTAAGGGAGTTTGCTGATTTATGTAGAAGACTGATGTCTGTGGCCATTAGGAAACACCAGTTTTCATTACCTATCAATCTCATGGAAAACCTTTAGCAGCATGATCTCCTGTAATAGTTATCTAATCTGTTAAATTAGAGATTAATGAAATGAAAACATTACAGAAGAGGAAAATACACTTGTAAGAGCAGGCAGTATCATAAGAACAATGCAGACTTACTTGAAAGCATGTGCAACAGCAGTCTGAAGACAACAAAAGGATAAATCAGCTCATGCTATTGCTGTCTTAATCTTTAAATTGCAAAAATCTATGTGGATATATGGGTTAGTAAATTACTAGAGCAATGGAGCATATGGGACTAATTCCAAAATAGAAGAAAAAGTAGAACACACCATTTAGAATATCACACACTCATTTGTAGAATGGTCATAGAATTTAATAGAGTTCAAGTTTAATTCTGCTTAACTGCATTTTTATTTTTAGATTTGTAGAGTTCAAAAGTTGTTACTTATCCAAATACTTCAGTAAGACCAAAAATTAGAAGAAAGAAATTGTACATTATATAAAGCTGTGACTGTTATTTATGAGATCTGTGGTTTGGATACTGAGAATCTTTACACAGGGAAAAAAAACTAGTATCCTAAATATGTGGAAATGAAAAAAAAAATGGAGACAATATCTTCTATCAGCTCATTTCTAAGCATCTAATTTTCAGCATGTTCTGTGCTCATTTTTCCTTGTAGCTACTATATGTAGTGGGATATAAAACAGAAGGAATTTTCAAAAAGCCAAGCTGCATTTATCCATACATAAAAAAGAAAATACTATTGAGGTGACCGTGTGTGTCAGTACATCACTTTATTTCCACACCACCTGCTGCAATTAAAAATGAAATCACCAAGCAGCAAGTACAGTAACTTCATCAACCAGCTGATATTATAATTAATGACTATATAGAGTCTCTATTATTGTGTACTTCCAAGGCATCAAGTGGAAAGCTGTCGTAGTGCTTTAAATAATGAAAAAGTTTCAGGCCTTGATAAATGGCTCAGTTGGATGCAGTTTAGAAAGTTGAGAGCATATGCTTCTGTCATTAGAAACTAAGGACCCTCGTTACCCTTGCTATAACTCTTCAGATTCATCTGAAACTCTTTGATCCCCTCGTGTACTTACACTGTGTTTAAAATGCAAAAGTGTGGAAAAATATGGTGTGCATGAGGAATTCAGTGAGGAGGGAGAAAGATTAAAATAAAGCTACTGTTCATTAATGTCTTTGTTTCAAACCTGTCGGAAAAGAGAGCATTAGGCTGTACCCACATCTCTTTTGAAATGAGAGTAAGCAAACATTTTTCTTTGATTCCTTTGAGATTTTTCTTTTAAGAAATAACTGAAATCCAAGAAAGAAATGTGCTTCAGAGGATGCATATGAAGATATTTAAGTGACTTTAAATAGAGGATTGACAGCAAGGGTATTTGTTCTTGAAGGCTGTGCTTCAACTCTGTGCTATTCTGCATTAAGGGGTATAAAAAGTAAAGCAGTGAAGCAGAAATTTTGGGTATTACTGGTGAGGCAGGTTTAAGAAATATAAGCTTTTAACAGGGAAGCTATTGGTAAATTCACTTCCTGAATAGTATAGTTTCATTGTTAAATATCACCATTTTAACTGAGGACTGCTAGCTACTTTTCAGCTTCTTTTTATTTTTCTTCTCTCTCTGAAACTTTCGTATAATGTATTTGCCTCTGAGGATATTTCATAGCTGAAATGCTTTGCTTGGCAGAGCATGTTACAGATAGAGAAAATTTTGTCTAATCCTTGACTCTCATGGTTGTCATTCTGCTTTGTTTCATGTATTGAAGCAGTATGCCACAACCATTTCTCAAACCTTTTATAAAGGAATTATGTTTCTTTTAAAGTATTGAATTAAGATAACAAAACATATATGTGAATATACATATATGAATGTATAGGTAGCAGCAGAAATAAAGATTTCTTTCTCCCTCTCATAAGAATATGTGAGATAAGTGAGTGCTGCTTTTTCCTCTTTTATGTCATTATTTAGAGCCCATTAATTAGAATCTACATTTCCTGAGCATCCAAAATTGTGCCTTGGCACTACGTGCAAGCGTATCACAGGAGAATGTTTTAGTCCAAGAATTTCTCAGTGGCTAAAATGTGTGTTTAACAACCTGGTGCTAAATTAAGGACTGAAATTGAAATACTGGTGAATGGATGGAAACAGATGTGAAAATTCTGCTTCTGCAAGGAAGGAGTCCTGTTCACCCTCTGATGTGTGGAAGCTCTCATGCTGGCATAGCAGCAGCAGCCTGTGCTGCCAGGGATTCCCTGGGATTCTTTGTGTTTGAGAGCTCTCCCAGCTTTGGCTCTGTTTGTTTGGACAAAAATGACATGGAGCTTTACAATGTTCAGCTCAGAACATTTATGGGCTCTGTGCAAATGTGGTGCTGATGCAATGGGTCCATCCCCATTCTTTCCAAAGGGGTACTTGCTTGCATGAGAAGTGTGATAAGTGCTGAATATTAGCCAGGATATTTGGACTTTAGTATAATGATCTTATATCACTACAGCATCTTGGCAAATTAGATTATACCTGAAGGACACAGGACCTGATCCATCCTTAAATTCATGATGTGTGAAAGTTTCACTTCAGACAAGTGTTAGGCTAATTGCTTCCTTAGCTTTAATAAATTAGAAATATTTATCTCAGTGTGCTAAGTGGCAAGTAGGTTGAGAAGAGAGAGAGAGCAAAGACATTCATAGATGTAGGTTTTTGCATATATTGAAAATATTGTCAGATTGTGCTGTTAGGTGCCTACTTTTTCACGTATTTCAGGACATTTATGCCATTATACTAGTAATTAAATTAATTATTTATCCATTGTACACAGGCTTGAATTACTGTATGATTAGCTTGGGCACTTAAAAGTATAAGAACACTTGAAAGCAAAATCCAAGCATAGGTATTCCATAGCACGTCTTACAATCTAAATATTGCTCTTAGTCTAATCGAAGCAGCAAGAGTAGTCACAGCAGTTGATGGACTATTTTTCAAATTGATTTCAAAAATGTATTTAAGGGGATGATCTTCTACTCTAGATTACCTATTGATTTTTAATATGAAAAGCTCATTATATAAGCAGTAACTGCATATAAAAACCTAGCAAACCTTTGCATAAATCCTTTAATTGAATTTCCAGAGCCTGTGGTTCTACTTTTTTTTTTTTTTAATTAAATCTATTTCTTTTTTTAAGTGTTACTGTGTAATTTGCATGCTGTGAAGTGGCCCTGTCCCAGATAAAGTGCCATTGATCCTTATTAAACCTCACCTCTGGGCTTGCTCAAAACTAACTGGAAAAATTAAAGTGTTCATGCTGCAATGCACTTATTGCTTGTGTGATAGGATTATGGAAAAAAAAAGAATAACATTAATTTCCAAGAGAGAATTTATAATGCAAGATTTTATTTTTTTTCAATTTGATAATTAATAGCAAAATCATACCCTAAATATAAATTGTATTTCAGTCTGCAAACTGCAGCAGTAATTAGGAAAGATAATATATACCTGATATAAACCCATGATCTTTTATATGGACACTTCTTTGGTATATTAAATTTTTTTAAGTATTCAAGATGATTATGAATTCAACCCAACAGCTTAAATAGAGATTTGAGGAAAGAAAAAAAAAAAAGAAACCTATGTAGTACCTTACATTACTGTTTCTATTTTCTTTCTTGAACTTAAAATGTGAAAAATGACAGTCTGCAAATATTCATGCTAACACTTTTTATATTAGAATTATCCCGATGAAGAAAAGTATATGAGTTGTAATACTATTTTCACCTTTTAAAAAATACCTAGCATTTTTTATATGAAAAGCAATAAAATCTGCAAAAGAAATATTCATAATCAATAAGAATACAAGGTATGAAATATATTAAGAGAGTTATAAAAATGTTTGCAATATGACTCAAAATGAAAAATACAGCAGGTTATGTATGGTTTAAAGTGTAATCAATTTTGAGGTTGTGTATGAGGATATAAATGATAAACACAAGTAGTAGCATTTTTAGTAAAGGGTGTTGCAAAAAAGTACTGTATTTATGGTCCATTCCATTCTTTTATAGATCATTAATGTAGAAAACAAACACAGCGTATCCATCTTCTCAGACAGTTTAAAATTCCATTAAATGATATTTTAAATGGAAATTTGGAGCTCATTTCGTATTCTGCTGTCTGCAAGCACAGGCTGTACCAGAAGCACTGAGTGTAGCCTGGCTTTCCAGCAGGAGCTGGTACCACAGAAGTTTCATTCAGGAGTGATCTGGATTTAGAGAGGAGGCTGGTGTGTTTTCTCCACTTTCAGCAAAGAGAGCTGCTAAATCTCTGATTTAGGCAATGGTGGATTGCACATTTTGTTCCCTGTGATTCAATGTGCAGCCACCTTGGAATTGCCAATTGTGGCCCAACCTCATTCCCCAATTTGTCCCATCTGCAGAGGAATTAGTGCAACTTGATTTTTGCTCCTTGCCTAGTTAATGCAGAGCAATTTAAGTGCAATATTCTCACTGATCTGAACCCAACCCAATTGTGTTGAATTATATTAGTTTTGTGAATGTGGTAACTATTTGTTTTAAAGCTCTGATAAGCTTTACATAAGCACTAATTGTTTCTAAATCAGCCTCTCAGTCTCATTTCATACACCTTCTGGGATCATAGAACCAGATTTGTTCAGCTTGGAGAAAACCTCCAGGATCATCAAGTCCAACCTTTGACCAAACACCACCTTGTGCTATTGAGTGCCACATCCAGCTGTTGCTCCAGGGATGGGGACTCCAACACCTCCCTGGAGAGCCCTGCCAATGCTGAACAACCCTTTCAGTGAAGAAATAATTCCTGAAAATGGTAACAATGACATTAAATAAATGGGTTTTACTCTTTTCATTACCTCATTTGTGCCTTTGAGAACACTGTCCTTGTTTCCCCCTGCAAAGTCCATTGCTTAAGCCTTGAACTTTTATTGAGCAGAATTATCTTATGGCCACTGGAGCTCTTTGCTGCTGCTGGGATTGGTCTGGACCCTGCTTATTTCTCTGCAGTGTTGACTCTTGCACTAAAGGGTGATTATAGGGCATAGCTCCTGACAGCAGTCTGCTGGCTCCTTCACTGCCAGGGCAGCATCAGCTCCAGCTTTGGGAAATTCATGCGTTCCAGTTCCCTCCACCAACAGCCAAATGTGTGTTTGCTCCAAATGTTCACGTTAGTTTGTAAGATTAATGTGAACAACTTGTTCATCATTATTTGTGTTCCTCCTCTCAGTGGCCCAGCAGTTTGGTCTGAGAAATAATCCACCAGAAGTTATTACCTGTCCCATATTGCTCCTTGAAACATGTTTCTGCTTTACGTTACGTACATCACAAGCGTTCTGAAATTACGCCCAAGGACGGTTTTAAAATTCATTCCTGGTTGTTTGTCAGTGGATTTGTTGTAGTTTCCTCATGGTCTTTAGTGGAGGAAGTAAGTGACAGTGATCAGTGAAGGTGGACAGTAAGATTTATAATGTATTTGTGCTAGCTGATTGCCAACAGAACTGGCCTTTCCCAGCGGTGCTGTACGCGTACTTGGAAAATCAATAGGGATTAGCCTATGACCCCCTTCACATACTTATACTGTGGTCTGCATTGCTTACCAATATTTCATCTGTTTCACTTAAATGCTGGTACTTACTCAATAATGTGTGGCTGTTCTTGCAAGCTACTAATTAATTTTTAAAATGCAGTATCACTTGAAACGGAGATAAAGCACACCTTTAGCATCAGAGGGAGAGCAGGGCAGCGGATTTGTGAATTTGCGCTTGGTACCTTTAATTAAAAATCCTGCTTTGAGAGATTAAAGTTATATATTCAGATTTTAAAAAGTACTAAATCAAGTACAGAAACCTTTTCATGGTGGTTGCCAACAAGCTAAATTGTCAGGTTTGACCACATACCTGTTTATTTAATTTTTTGCCTGGGTTTGCTGCTGGTTTTTTCTTTTTAATTTTCCCTTAAAAATACTTGGTTTAAAGTTTGGGGTGCTTGGTTTGTTGTTGTGGTTGTTGTACTTTTTTTTTTTTTTCCTTGTAAATTTTAGGGGAAAAATATCTCATGTTTATAAATAAATATATTTCATTGATACTGAGCCTAGGGCATAGTCTTGACAGTATGTTCATAGAGTACATAAACCATGTTGCATTTTAAATACTAAAATGTTGAAAAGCTGAACAAATGTATCACGTATTATTTTTCCTTTGACTAGTTTAAAGAAAAAAAATTAATTTATCTTGCAGTAGTATAAAAAGAGTTTGATATGGAGTGTCAAATTTCTAGTTTACCATACAGTTTTCCAAAATTCAGAGATAATGGCCTAAAGCAATTATTTTTGATGAGATTGTTCTCCCAATAGTAGGATTTTAAAAATTCACTGTTTCTTATGCAAGTGTACCTATTCCCTAGAGTTACTTAGAGTTTCTTATTGATCTAGTAGCTGGTATTTGAATTGGTCGATGTACTCTGTAACTTGTTTAAGATACCCTACCTGAACTATTAGTTTAAATAATATATTCATAAATTGATTAATCATTACAGTAAGAGTTATTAGCTGCATTTTTATATGTGAGCTCTTCACAAATGACTCCTGCTATAATAATCATGCATATATAAACAGAGATTCAGGTTTAAATTGCAGTACTCCTTATAATAATTATATTGCTAGTAATAGTATGTTTCTGCAAGGAGGAATCAGCCTTTTGCTGTGTGGGCAGCAAAACTCTGTGTGTTTATTTAATGTGGATAAAGGAATTGTAAATATTGATGTGTTTATAAGCTATGTTATGGGAAATGAGAGGAAAGAAGGAGTAGAAGATGTGGTTTTTGTTGGCAGAGGCAGTGGTTCTAAGGTTTGGTGTGGGTTGGGTGTGATCAGGTGCTGAGCAAAGGGTGCAGGAAGATTTTAGGGGCAGGGTGGGAGGGCATTGCTCAGCCTGGGAGGGGCTGGGGGGCTGGACAGGCTGTGAGAGCTGTCTGACATCACAGTGTGCATCTCGGGGCCTGCCCTCACCCTTTTACAACAGGACTAAAAAGAGACAGAGGAACTACCTAGCACATAGATACTAATTAAAAAATGCACTTAAAGGGATGCAGCTGCCTTTTAGTGATTGCAGAAGAGCTTGATGTGCGTGCCTTCACTTGATAACACCTTGCTTCTGAAATGTCTGTGTTGGTGTGTCAAAATACACCCAGCACATAAAATTGCTGTAAATCGGGGGGAATTGTTGTGGTTAAATTTGGAGCTTCAATTATGAGTAAAGTGTTTGCATGTTATTTTATTGTATACACTTTGAAGTGCATAATAGGAATGTGATCCAATAATGGAAAGTTCACCTGCTGTAACTTTCATAGCAAAGACTGTAGCCTCATGCAGGGGTCAGAGTGAGCCTTTGTCTACCACAGTGTGCATGGGCCACATCCAGAGCTTTGTGGCTTTTTAGAAAAAGAAATGCCCTCCAAAGAAGGCTTGCATGTGCAGAGAGAACCAGGAAAATCTATTTAATCAAAATGTCAGAACTCACTTTGTGAGCAGCTCTCTGGTTTACTCTGCTGAGTGGTGCAGAGTCCCAGCAGCTTTAAACGATGTTCACTTTGATTTATTCCTAAATTGTTTCAACAAATGTGAACCCAGAATTACATGTACTTGCAATCTCACAATCATGTACATGTTATCAAATTAATGGCATCTTTTAGTTAATAATCTGAGTGTAGTGTGGAAAAACACCCAGCTCATATTTCAGTTTATTTCGTGTATAAACTATTGTCATGAGCCCCAGACTCTTGCATTTTGCAAGTGAACAACTAGAAGAGGTTTTTCATATTTTAGTTTGAAAGCCATTTTGTTTCACCACATGCTTTTTCCGCTTCATAAATTCTACTTTAAAACATTCAACAACCTGCTAAATTAATATATACTGTGTTCCTTCTTTAATGGGTAGGGGAACTTGTCTCACAGCAGTGCATTTGTTCAGCTCTGTTTTGAGAAAGCGCTGCCTGCCGTGTGAAGGACATCTGCTCACAAATGAATGATTGTGCTTTTGATTCGGAGCAGCACCTTCACTTTAAATGCTGGCTGCAGATGAAAGGAACAGATTGCTGTGGTACCACTTTTGTGAGGATTCCTCTACCCAGCATGTGGCTTCATACATTATTGAGAGCAAATCCACTTTATGCTACCACTCCTCGCTGCACTTATTTTGCAAACCTTATTCAGAATGCCAGCAAGGATCACTTTTCTACAAAGGAATAAAGGCCAGTTAGGAAGATTAAGCAGATAAATTATTTACAGTGTGTAATTATCGTTGTACAGGTTTATTAAACTTCATGGTTACCTGGAAACCTAAGCAGGTGCTGGAAAAAAGTCCAATAAAGTTAAATGAAAAATGTTTTGTGTAAAATGAAATCCTTTTGTGTGTGCCGTGTTCATATAAATGTCCCAGGTTTTTTGGTTGAGTGCCAAGGTTGACTTGCATTTAATGTTGTGATTATTATTTTTTTTCATAATCCAGTCCTAGCTCAAGGCTTATTATGATAGAAAAGACCACAGAATTCTCTGCTGGGTTGAGCAGCAGTCTGTTGTACTACTGGGTGTCCTGGATGATAAACAGATGTACAAGGTATGCTTGGGAAATCTCAAAAGATTCCCTTTTTCTAGTATTAAGGATAGATGAATTTGGTAGGGAAAAAACCTCCACAATAGATTTTGGATTTTTCTTTAATGTTTATACTGAATAATTAATTTACTTTGTTGTTTCTTCACATAAATTGACCTAGTTGGTATTTATTTAATCATTGAATTGAGGTTTTAAATTTATTTATTTTATTTTTAAAAACTTTAGCAGTAGAAGTGTTGGCCTCCAGGAACAGCTTCCACATCTCTGCATGCTGCTCACTAATATAAACTAATGAGCTCCATTAAAGATCTGCCCACACAGTTGCAAAGAACCACCTATTAATCTGTCATCTTTGAATACTCTGAGAAAATTAAGACCACCAAGCAACCATGAATTCGAAAATGAAAAAGGCAGTACCAAACCTATTATATTCTAAAGATTGGGTGCCAAATAGGTAGAAAATGTCTGGTGACTAAATCCCACTGATTTAATTCAGCAGAGTAACCCAGGAGCAAGGCAGGGTAAGTGTGGGCTTAAGTCCTTGCTCCTTTTAGGTCAAGGGAGTTCTGACATGGGGGGATACCAGAGATCTGTATTTTTGAAACTGGAGTTCAGTTAAGGTCTCAATTATTAGCAAAATAATTTTGCCAAAAAGTGTGCATTTTAATACAAGGTCTATATGATTATGATCCATTTTGGATTATGATACAGAGAATTCTTAGAATATTTATGGAGAAGATGTTTTCTCCTCTCGTGTTAGAGTTTTCTTGGTGCATCAATTCTTGATTTAATAGGAAGCTGTTAACCAATTAAATAAAGTGTTGCATTCCATGGCAGTAACAACCTGGATTAACTCTAGATGGATTATTCGTGTGGAAAATAGTCAAGAATGTTCAGATTTACCTGGTAGAATAATTTTAGGTTTAACCCACAATGTGACAAATGTATCGTAAAAATTAATATCTGTGACTTTCATTGTTTTGATTAAATTTGATTTATGCCACAGTAGAAAATGTCTCATTCCTGAGTCTAGCAATCAGGATTTTGGTGTGAGTACTTGCATCTGCTTGTTTGAAATTGCTTTATGGTACTTTTTCTATTATCACTTCAAACACTTAAAATATAGCATGGCATAAAAAAAAGTCTGAGGTTGCTAGTTTAGTGGTACTTCTTTTAATAGTTTCATTTTTATAAAATGTGATCAAATGATACTTAATCACTTTTTTCTAAATTGTCCTATTGTTTGGAAGATGAAGGAAGGGAAGAGCAGTCTGGGGCAGATTTCTGTATATCTCTTGGGAGTGGAATAAGTTTTGGAGGTTTTGTTTTTTTGTGTTTTCCTGCCATCAAGCCACTTTTTGTATAAATGACTGAATTCACTGGGGCCATCTCTGAAGAGGGAAGCTCATCAGCTGCTCCAGTGAGGTTGGAGTGGCTGTTGCTTTATGGCTGCTGCAGTTACCTTACATATATATAATTAGTAAGCTCACTGCTGATGGGGGTGTCATATTGTTGTTGAGAATAAAGAGTTTGTAATACTTGGGGCTATAGTTAGTTGGTACTAATTTTTGTATTCCACTGGGTAAGCTTTGACAAAGACCTGTCATTTCCCAAATAAGCCATTCTTTTAAGAGAGCATCTGTTGAAAGAGGCAATTTAAAATCTCCTTAAAATCTAGGGCATAATTAACACTATAAGGATACAAATATTAGTTTTCTAGAAGCTATTTCTTTTGTGCTTTATCTTGATGTTCAGTAACCTTTTCAAGTTTTTTTTTTCCTCCTTTTTTATCGCCATTTGCAATTAATATGCAGTTCTACATTTAGTACTAATAATTGAACTAAACCAGTAAAATACTAACTATAGCCCCACTGATGTTAATTGAAAAAGAGAGAAAGTCCTGCAGCAGGGTGGCATGGCTGTCTTCAGTGACAGCAGGTTAAAGGACATCTGTGTTTGTGGAGAGCTCTTTCGATCTCAGTATTGAGCCATTTTTAAGCAGTGTTGTATGTTAAAGTTATTTAAATTAATTGAAAAAAATCCAAAGTTTCTACAAAGCCAATTGGAGTAAACACGTGGAGTCTGCCATCTCAGAAAATCTGATGGAAAAAAATGATTGTAAGTTTTGGATTGAATCACCTGCTGTAGCAGCAGGTATCTCTAAAGAACTTGGTGTGAGCACTTCAGCAGCTTTCCTGGTCACAGGAAACAGCTGTTGCCTGCCTGTTTATTTGCTAACAAAGTGGGGAAAAGGCCTGTGAAATTAATCCCTTTTATAAGCTGCAGCTGATAAAATACTATATTAGGCTTTGAGCCATTATCCTTAATATTGGCTTTTAGCTATGTCTATCCCTTCCTTAATTGTATGAAATACAGTGAGATTTTTGCAGCAGGGAAAAAAGTCTTCATTAATGCTCTTGCTAAATAAAAATGGCAAGTACTGCTGGGCTAAACCAGGAAAATATATCCACACTTTGGGTCTGAATGTATTTAAGAATATGGAATATGAATCATGAGTCATTTATGCCTATTTTAACATAGTTCTTTATGGCAGCCTGTTTTTACTAAGTCTCCTTTTGGGACCTCAGTGTCTTTACTGATTATTAAAATTTAACTTTTTCTTACATTATTTGAAAATACCTGACCACATGGCTGAAGCAAACCATTGCCTCTGAGGAGACAGCAATGAAAATGGTGTAGTCTCAAATCTTGTATATTTAATTAAAATGGCTACTATACAGAGAAGTAGTATTCCCACACTGGAATTCCTGTTATTCATTACCTTACTTCTTTCTGGAAAATTGCAAATTTATTCTTTATAGAGCTCAGGCATAAAAGCTGTCTGTTGCACTAATGTGGAAAATGTTTTCCTATTACACTGTTTCCATGCAAATAACAAATTAATGCAGCTTGTAGAAGAATCTAATCACTGTAATTCAACATTCAGGGGAGCAAAAAATGATCATACTTGTCTTCAGTCTTCCAAGAATGACACCAGATTTCAGTTTTTTAATGCATGGCCTATTTAGCTCATTAGTTTTAATATACAGGTTTAAAAGTCTTTCCTTGAGCAATAGCTTCCAAACAAGATGTTGAGCTCCCCAAGTCTGTAATTTCATCTCAAGATGTGGTTATGGCCTTGCAGCTATCCTGCTATTTTATGCCCAGTATAAATCTTGTATTGTATTATGTCTTTGAGAGATTTAATTTATGCAGTGGGTCATTACAGCTTTCATTTGCCCCTACAGAGGGGACCCTAGGGACAAGAATGCATTAAAATCCACTGCCCCCCAACCTTTTTGGTGATTAGAAGCCTTAACTGTGCTGCTGAACACCCTAATTTAAAAAATGGGTGAGTTTACCAAACTTGTTTAATGCCATATCAGAAATCAGCAACTTCTTAAGCCATCTTTAACTGCTGGCAATCTCACTCTGCTGAGTTTGGCTTCCTCTCCTTTTACATCAAGATGTTTTTAGAAATATCAGCAGTCACTTGGTCTGACTGCATTTGTTCCTTGGCCTTTTTGTTGGTCTGCTGTAGAACCCTGGCGTGGCTTTTGCCATGATTTGTGTGGCCTGTTTCATGCTGCTGTCCCTTTATAAACTTCTTTTAGGTTCCAAAATGATTTAGGGTTAAAAAAGTTGTAATGATCTGTTGAGTGAGAACACAGCAGCTGCCCTCCCACAATGTTTTTATTAATTCTACCTTGAAACACATTAAAAAACATAAAATAGTGAAGCAAAGAAGGCTCTTTCAGTGGAGGACCTGATGCAAAACAATCCAAAAATGAGACTGAATGATTTTTGACTGTTTTTTGTCAAAAAGTAGAAAATGGTTTGAATGTACTTTTTTTTTTAAATCTGGAACTTTTTCAAATCATGCCTTGAATTAAAAAAAAAATTACATCTCATGCTTCCTTGCCTTTTCCCACACCAAATTAATTTCTGTTTCTTGGTCAGAATTTAGTGTTAAAGGAGTGTGATCTTATTGGTCCTAACAGGCCTAACTCTTAGTGGGATTGTGGATGCACAGCTCCTCTTATGTTGTGATAATAATTTGAAAAAGCTGACTTCCAAAATCTAAACAGTAACAATTCTTTGGAAATGCTAAGTGAAATAATGAATGTAAATCTTATCTAGTGTTGTGTTTGCTTATTTCACTGAAGAAAATAAACCAAGCAACCCAAAAGCTAAAATATAAGCTCATTTAAAATGCATCAAGTTACATGTTGAAACTTGACTGGTTGGTGGGCACTTTCCAATCTTGTGTTCTGTATATTTTGTGACAGCTGTTCTGGGAATCTATGAGATGGAATTTGTGCAAGAACCAAAAATGCCCTTTTTTTGGTTAAAAACTCATATTGCATACTTAACAACACAGTTATAAGATTTTAACTATATGTAACTTTTTAACAGCTCATTGGCTGATAAATGAAGAATTCAAAGCTGAGTGGATTGCAGAAAAATAGAAAAACTTAGTTTCTGGTCTCTTAAGTCAGAGATTATACTGTCAGGTTTTATGAAATACTCAAAAATGATGCAGTGTAAACCCTCATCTGCTGAGTCTCTCTCCTTTTATATTTGCAACAGACAGTTCAGACTTGGCAAGGATTTGTCCAAAACAAAATGCTAATTAAGATTTTTCACTCTGCTAACGAGATGAAGTTTAATAGGTTCTTCAGGCAAAAAGGATAGGTTCTGTCCTAATGCATTATATTTCTGAACTCTCAATTTATTCAGTAATTAACTTTTCTTGATGACAATGAAAATGCTAGCCTTGCATGCAAAATTCATTTTTGTCTTTGCTAAATGTACGAAACATGTGTGAGTACATTGTACAAGAGATTGGATGAGTGAAGCTCCCAAAAACTTGAGGGAGCATATTTGAAGCTTTTCCTTTATTAACTCTATCAAATTATATAGCTGATGTGCATTGTGACAGAGCAGCTTATTAAACTGAGGAAAGGAAAGTGGAAGGAAAGAGCAGAAATGTAGTCTGTAAGCATCTTGTTGGTGTTCCCCTATTTCTTTTCAGAGCTATAAACCTGGCATTTTTTCCTTCTTACAATATTTCATAGAATTTGCAGTGCTTCTGCCATTTTCCTTTGTTATCCTGAGGAGCCATTTATTCCAGCTCTGTTGTATTTAGTTTGTTTTAGGCATAAAATGCTAAAGTTTCTACAGGGTTACTCAGCAGGGGAAGCCCCCCCAGGTAACAAAAGGCTCTCCTTGAGTTCCCACTTTCCTGTATTAGCAGTTCTCTGTATTCAGTGCAATTCCTGTGCATATATTCCCATTATTTGTCAGCTCAATGCCTGCCAGAAGTACCTGAAATAAACTGTCTCAAATAACACAGCTTTTTAAAACATGGTACCCTAAAACAAGTGTAAGCTTCAATCCTCCTTTTCTCATATAAGAGTCTGAAGTTAAAACCAGAATCACTAAGTGATTTGTAACATGTATTTCAACATCCAGAAGTTCATTAAAGTTTCAGTGCTGATCTGTAAAAAATAGAGTTTATTAGTAATAAAAGCATTTGCAACATCTTCAAACGCAGGCACAAATATTAACTTGGTTTTGCTATGTAATATGTATGGGTGTGTAAAGTGATGTATAGGTGAATTATCCATCACACACCAATTTTAAAAGGTGTTTGAGCTTTTTATGCCTCGGGGAGTGGCTTAGACAATGTTATTGTTCTTGGCTACTGATAACTGCAGTTGCTTCCAAATGGGAATACATGGCCCTGTGTGTGCAACTCTAAGAGCTTGAATCTGATCACTTTAATAGCAGTAGTGCCCCATTTCAGGAAATTCCCCATATGACATTAGATTCCATATTCATGGCATATTTATACTAAAATAAAACTAATTGAAAGAATATGTTGCCCAAACTGTGTTCACATTTTAAGTCTGTTATTTCAGTTGTGAAGGGGTGTATATCCTGAGAGCATTTAAAATAGTCCTGAGAATCTTTGTTTATTCTTTGTGGCTCAAGCTAATGCTTTATTTAAGAAACTGCAGGATACCCACAGCAAATATCCAATGGACAGTCAGACTCACAATCTGCTTTTTAAGCCATTAGATCAGCTTATGCCAATGTTTTATTGGCAAAAATTACTTAATAAAGGTTACCTTCATACAGCTTTTCTTTCACACATATGATTTTCAGAATTCACCTTAAAAATTCAGGCCAGGCACCATGTATTTTAAGCAAAATAATTGACTTGTTGATTATTTTTCTGTTGTAACTCCTCTGTAGGGAGCTGGCAGCCAGCTTGGACTTCTGTTTTTATTATCAGGTCATATGAATGAAGTAAATATTTCAGTCTCTATATCATCTTCCAGCAATTAAAACAATTACCTCCACGTGACATGCTTGCATATGCTCACTATTAAAAGCTAAATTGTTTTTTTGAAGAAACATATAGAAGGTGGTAGTTCCCCCCAAAAAATTGTATGTTAGCATAGATTTTATGGGTATCCAACCACCCTGCCCTGCTTTGTAGTTGTAGCTGAAAGTGGCAAGCAGAATTCTTTTCCTGAACTTAAATATTTTGTTTAAGAGGTGCTGTAAATGGATAATATGGGAAGATTACCAAGAGATGCTAGGTAATATTTTGTTTAAAATACTTCAAGATTTGAGGCAATTTCATTCCTTCTGTTGACTTCAGTACAAAAAGGAATGTAACAGACTGCAGATCTTTTATAGTAAAAAGCCTCAAAAAATTGGGTTTAGAGGCCAAAAAGAATGGTTCTTCATGTGGCACCTTTAAAATGAGGTTCTCTAAGATCTCTGCTCATTTACAAATGTCCCATGGTCCCAGTGCTGTGCCAGTGTACAGTGGCAGGGATTTCTCTGCTCTGTGTGGGATGTACCCAGATTTCTGAGAGCTGCCTTTACCTCTCTTACTCCAAACTTTGCTTGTTCTCATGTTGGAGTGGAATTAAAAGAGTGATCTCTACTAGGCCTTAAAAGCAGGATGCATGTCATTAGGCAGAATGTTTTAAAACCATTTGAGTACTCTGAAAATGGCTAAAATTGTGAGGGGCTTTTTCACTACAATTTGTAGTAAATATTTTAATTAATAATTAAAAAAAAATCAGTGTTTTATGCTCAACAGCAAAAAACATAAATGAGTTTTAATGTTACAAGAAACATTTGCAATGAAACTTAATTCCTATTTATTGTCTGGTGGAACATCACCAATGTTTTTTGCAGTGGTGCTGTCACTCAGTGTTTCAAGTGAATCAGTTTCAGTTAGACCCAGACCCTGAATTTCACACATGAACAATGGACACAAATAGGGAATATTGCTTCCATTGAATCCATGGGGTCTGGGAAACTAATGGTTGTCCAGTTCCATTTGTTAATTTGTAAAATTTCCTAGATTACAACCCTTCACTTTTCAGTTTTTTGTCCTTTTTGTTGGGGCTCCAGCATAACCAACAACCCAGACCCCTTCACACCCCCTATAAATCAGGGTGTTGGCTCCTGACATCCTCTACCTGTCAGCTTAGGAAATATCAAACCACACCTGAACAAAGCACCCTGCAGTTCTTAATTACTGAGTCTTTTTCAGCTGTCAGTGTCTTTTACATTCACCACACACTTCCTCTCTTCTCGTATTAGGGTGTGACAGAATCATGTTTGGGTTGGTAAGGACCTTAAAAATCATCATAGTTCCAACCCTCCTGCCATATGGTGGAGAGGTAACATTTAAAAAGTTTTATTTTCTTTATTTTGTGTATTTTTTCTTTTTAGGCTCTTGTTGCAACTTTTAGGCTGCTTTTCTAAGTTTCAGATTTATATTCAGTTTGGAGTGACCTTGTTTTCTTCATTCTCCATCTCACCTAACCATGCATAGCAAACCTCACCTGCACTGGCATGGTAACATCTCTAAATGTCTCTTTTAGAAATCTTTAATTCTCTTAAGCACTTTATAGTGAAGAAAATTGTCTTGCAGGCTTGGCCTCATGGTGCTCAATAAGACACTGCATGTCTGTACTGCTTCTGAATACCTTCACTGAAAAACTCCAAATTGTACATTACAGAACTTGAAAATCACTGGTTGGTCTCCAGTTTAGAGCCCTAATTGCAAAGATATTTAGCCCCTGTAAATTGTGCAGTGGAATCTTGAGGGCTGGGAATGGAAATAGATGTAAAGACATTCCCTGATTCTGTAGCCTGTCACTGATCTAATTTGAACCCAATTTCAAGCGAGGACAACTTCAGGAATTTATAAAGATTAGGTAAGAACACCCCCAAATTAAATGGGAAAAGGAAGGAATTTGATGTTGCTTGTTTTCTTGAAGAACTTGGGATTTTGTACAAGTTCACAACAAAAGTGAATTTTCCACCAGATGTTTATTTTAATCCAGAAAAGTTTCTTTAGTAGAGATGTCCACTGTTGGGAACAAAACCACTCCAAAGTGATTATGCCACCTTATTGCTTAGATATCCTCATATATTTCTTGTTATTCTAGTTGAGTACTACATTCAGACAGAGGTTGCCAATAAAGTTTATTGTAGGAGCTAAGTGTCAATATCTGTAGTACCCCCCGCCTAGGGTGCTTGTAATTAAAATGCCACAGATAGTCTGGGAGAAGCATGAAAATTTGATGGCAAATTGATTTCAGGTTCATCTTGAAATTTGTCCTCAGCTGGACTCAATACTGCTGGCAGACATTGGATGGCTTTTGTCAAAAGGGTTTGCTGGGATGAGACAGAGATGCCTTGATCTGAATATTAAATACAGTGCTCTGCTTATGACAGTTTGCTTACTGCTAACATGTTCCTTTTTATACACATTTTATTGTGTGGGGAATGTTTAGGGTGGCAGCACTCTATTTTACTTAGGAAAATACATTGCTTATAAATATTTTTGGCACACTAAAGAGCTGACTTACACTATTAGCTTCAAACCTAAACATATAGCCTCAAAACTTTTGAATTCTGCAGATATTCCTAAGATTGAGCTGAGCTACACAAAGAAAAAGGAGTTTGATAAGGTAATAGTCAAAATTTGTGTCAGTGATGGTGTTGGAGGAGGGAAATCCCATGTAAAATAAATAAATTCTTATTTAGAAGAAAAAGTTCTTTTTATTTTCCTCAAATAGTTTAATTTAAAAATAAAGTACATGGTGGAAATATAAAAGACATTTTTCTGCTGTCAAGTTAAGATCTTATAGTGTGTCCAGTATAGGCCTTTGGTTTTACAGATCTGTTCTTGGCAGTAACTTTTGCCTTTATAAGGTATTTAAACAATCTCATGAGGAGAAGTGATTATTTTAAACTATGTGATCACTGCTGTGAGTTCACAAAATAAAGAAAAAAATTATTTATTTGAAATATGTTCTGTCTTTCAGGAGCACATATTTTTGTTAATATTATTCCAGAAAGAATTCTGATTTTTTTTTTTTTTTAAAGCAGTTGTGCATGTTGTTAAACCCCAATAGTCTTTACTTATGTTTTTATTCATCAAAAATAGACCAGACAACACTTAAATGGCTGAAGTGATGAGAAAAGGAAGATGAGAGTGGGAGAGCTGGTGGGAAAGGGCAAATTGGATGGAAGCTGCTCTAGTGGGTGGCATCCCTGCCCACAGCAGGGGAACTGGAATTTAATGATCTTTGAGGTCCCTTCCAACCAAGCCATTCTGTCATTCTAAGAAAGAAGTGAGAGGAAGAAATATCACAGAGTGAGAGTGGCTGCTGTGGATCTGCCCCCTGTGGAAGGACTGGGTGGAGGTTTATTGTGACCTCCTGGTGGGGGCATCTCCACTCAAATTTTCAGCTCAGTATTGTGCTAGTATGTGGACCATAAAAACTGAAGTGGTACAAAATGTTGTTTAATGTAACTTAAAGTTTGGTAGCACCTTAATATTTCTCCGTCTAAATGATGCAGCCTTTTGTAAAATTTAAAAAAAAAACACAATGTCATTTTGGGCTTAGCTGGGGGTCTTTTGGTTCTACTCCTATTGGAAATGAACTACTGTCATTATGATAAGAATTAGGCCTGGAGAGTGTAAATTTATGGTTTTCTTTCATTTTGATTTCTGGAATACCTGAACTGTTCACTCTGACCATTTGATACTCTATTCATCTTACCCTTCTCCTCCCTGCAATATTTAAAACTAAAATAATTCTCACCTTCTGCAGTGGAAGGAGACTCTTTTAGGTGCCCGAGATCCAAACTGAAGTATCTGATCTCATTTCAAATGGTCAATTTATTTCCTCCTTTCCTGACACAGGTGAAATTGTGTTTTTATTTCCAGCTATGATAGATTTGTTCGCTTGGTAAATATTATATGGTACAGGAGTCTTTATTTTTTCATATAATCTTTGTTTACAAAGTCAATACAATCACTTGGAAAATATGTAGCAAACACTGCAGTATATTAGAATCTTGTGTATTGTGTTTGCTGTAGGTACAAATTCAATACAGCAACTCTCCAACAATTGACATGTCAAGTAATATATCAACTGTTGGTATATTACTTTTTGCTCATCCTATTACTACTTATCAAAACCAGCTCACCACCCACACTCCCCTTCTCATTAAGGACTATTGCTGCAGGAGGCTGAGCAGGATCCAGCCTGGCTGATGGGAAGTGCTGTTTCTCAGGAGCCTTGGCAGAGATGTCGTGTTTGGAACTGATCTGGGTCCCAATTTATTATCAGTGCAGAAATCACACAGAGGCAGCACAGAATTTTTGATGAAGAAAATTATTTTCTTAATTCACTTGGAGGAAAATTAATTTAAATGAATGGTAAACACTTCTCACTCAAAAATAGTTTCCCACATATAACAGCATAAATGTAAGTGAAAAAGAGACTTTTGCATATTTTGAATTAACTTTGCTGCTACTTCTCCACTGTAGGTTCCCTGCATGTGTTTTTTAGCCTTTTCTCTCAGTTGTGAATTGTCTTGTGCTCTGTGCAAAAGACAAGAAAAATGGATTGTAAATATGAATTATATCAGGTGACCTTCATTCTTCTCCTGACCTCTTTGAGTGACTTCAGCCTCTCCTTTTCAGCTATCTGTGACTGGAAAGCGTGGCAGCTTTTAGATTTTACAGACTGTTTTAGATTCATAGCTGAAAACTCTTGTATGCTTAATGTTACTACTAAATATGAATTTTTAACAGATTATCTTTTTTGTCCATCTTTCCTACCTGCTTGTTCTAAATGTTTTTCCTCTGGGTTAATAATTTAGAGAGTGTTAGTACTTTGCTTTCCAAGGCACAAAGTTTTGTCAGTGTATACACTGTGATGGAAAACAGTTGTTTTGGGGTTTTTTTTCCTAGACAGCTGACAGGACTGCTTTTGCTTTTTTGCATTCAAAGAATTCCAAAACACAAGTGCCAAGAGGTGACACTTGTTCTTGAGCTTGGATTCAAGCCGTGTTTCATCTTGCCCAGTGTTACAGCACTTTGAGAATTTACTGCATTGCGAGAAAAAAGGATGATGTTAATATGATGTATATTTATTAGAGGTAAAATAGCCTTTTTTAAAAATGTTATTGTCCTCCTTTCTTCTTCAAAACTGATGTGGAAAGTGGGCTGGCATTTCTTCTAGGCAAGCTGGAACATCTGCTTGTCACCAGACTTGATTAGTGCCCATAGAGGGATGGAAATGGACATTGTGAGGACTGAGTAACTTCTCCTGCCATCACACACCATTGAATAGTATTTGGTTCATAGCCCAGTTTCTGGAAGCTGGCTCCTATTATTGGTGACTTTATAGTTATATAAAGTTTATAGTTATGTTAGAGTTATAATTAATTTACTGGTTAATCCAGGTTGGAGCACTTCCACTGCCACCCAAGACCATGACTTTGCAGTATTTGTTTAGAAGTTATTTAGGATAGTATTTTTTACCATGTCTGTCAAGAGTATTTGCATCAAAAGTTTAGAAGGAAATATGGTGATTTACTATAATATCTGAGGATACTTAGGTTCTTTTCCAGGCTGTTACAGCTTTTCCATGTGTCATTTAATTGCCTCTCAGTTCTTCATTCTAGTCCCTCCCTCCTCTTCCAAATCCTGTGAGAAAAATAGGAGCAAAAATACCTAAAGACAGGGTGAGATGGATGTTTAATAACTGATAGAATGAACAGAAAACTATTTACTGTTGTAATGCTGTGATTAACTGACATATGAAACACAGCAATAATTTGAAAAGTCCTCCTCTCTGTGGCTCCATGTTGGATACTGAGCAATAGCAAGGATCAAAAGCACTTACAAAAGATTTCTTTTTCAGTCATGTGCTGTTATCCCCAATACATCTTTGCATTCATCCTTGTAATCACACTTGTGATATTTTCCTACAGAACAGCAATAATTAAGCTGCACTTTGAATACAATCTCATTATTCAGTATATGAAGTCATTACTATCTTTGAGCCCCTCCCTGCCTTCAAGGGCTATTACATGACCTCCAGATCTCTCCTAGACTCCATGTATTACCATTAGAAGACATCCACACTGGGAAATCACTCTGTTCCTGTTTTTGATTAATATTTTATCAGCCACGAGAGGAAATGGTATTCTTTAGCAACACTAATAAGTAATTGAGCAGATGAGATGTCCCTGCTACTTTGAAAAAGCTGTATGTAGAGGCTGTAAAAGAACAGCTTTAGATATGACAGAAGATACTAAATGGGAAAAAAAAAAAAAAAACAAAACCCAGAAGGTGCTGTCTGCAGTGAACAGTCAGTAAAAATATCAGCAGAAAATGAATAGTTACAATGTCATTGTTAGCAATAGGCTGTCAGGAACATGGTAAAAGGGTCTCTTATTCAAATTGGTGTTCAGAGTATATTTTCACAGAGGTGATTGATCCATTGGCTTTAGATAAATTTTAAAGAGAGTCAATGAAAACCACATACAATAGACAGTGGGAACTGATAGTTGTTAAATAGAGAAGTTGTTCAAAGACTTTTTTAGCTGCTGGTGGGAAACATTGAGCAATGCACTATCAACAAATATTTAAGGCTGGCATTTTAAATGCTTGTTAACTACTCTAGGGTTGTGTATGAACTGAAGGAAGCTGTTGGTGTGAGCAGTTGCCTTTTCAGTGAATAACACACGTGACAGATCTCTTGGCATACCTGTCTCTTTTGCTGGCTCTTATGGAAAAGTCTTCATTTAATGTTTTATTTCATTTTACTGTGTTTTTCTGGTTCCCTGGGTCAATTTTTCATGAATGGAAAAGCTAAATTTGGAAAGCCCTGTTGCATTATTGGCTCACAGGAATTCTATTGATTGATATACTTACAAAGAAACACCAGTGATGAATCATTTTATACAAAGATAAGTGAAGACACGAGAAAAATGTCTTAGGCATCTAAGATTCACTGTTTCTTCCCTCAACAGGAATATAAGTGTTTATGCTCTTATTGGAAAGGATGTTGTAGCAAATGCTGGCAGTACTGTCATGATGATGCTGTGCTGATTTAAGATCTCTGTCATCCAGCAATTATTTTCTTTAAAAACACTGTAGGAAATTTCCAGGTATGTGATGTTACTGTCTTTGTATACTATTGGTGCAGTCCTTTGGATTTTTATAACCAGGTGTTACTTTTCAAGCTTAAATTATAAGCTGGTGAGAATTTGTGCTGTCCCCAAAACAGTAGAGGAGAGAAATATGATATTCAATAGTAAATCCATTAGTCTTTGTGGTTTCAGGAACACTTCTGCCTCAACCATGCATGAGAAGTTACTTGTTTTGAGTCTTTAAAATCTGCAGCCCTTCACAGAGATTGCAAACAAGAAATATGAAGTAATGGATTAACTATCTTGTTATAATAATTAAATAATGTACATAAAATATGAAGAGTTATTAAAAAAACCTAGGAATTACTATTACTTTATTCCCCACAGTGAGAGAGATGTGTGTGTGTATGGGGACTACTCTGTATCTTAATGCTAGGATTAATGCTAAAATGGACGTTATGAATTAATCATGGGATTTAATTTACCAGAATTATTTTTTTGGCATTGAGCCCCTGTAATTAGCATTTTAAACACGAGTGTTTTTGGTGATCTTTATGACAGTCAAAGCAAAACCTTCTGCCATTAATTTCTTCAGAATTGTTTAATAGGCAAGAACTAATTTTGCAACTAGATTTGAAAATGAAATGGGTTTGTTTAATGTGATGGGTGATAATGGCCTCCTTGAGTGTAACTTGGTCTCATTTCTGTAAACTCATTTGATTTAGCATTCAATGAAAGCTTTGGAGAACTTGGACAGAAGGAGGAAAGGGTTTTTCATTTTCTTGCATGTGTTCTGTGTTCTGGTGGGATGTTTTGGGCACACACAGTCATATTGTGTTAATCACCATGTGACTCAAGTGTCAGGTATGTTTCAGACTACACATGTGAGCTCAGACATCAGCCAGTCTCCTGAAGGCAGGTTTGGAGCAGGGAATGGGGATGCCAACAAGCAGAATATTTTGTTGACTTTAATAAGTCAAGTTGCTCTCCATTTTGTCCTTAATTTAAATTGAAAAAAAAAATTACAGTTGAATATAAATGTAATTCCCCCTCCCCCCCACCCTCAAATATTTAGCCAAATATGGAAATCATTCCTTTATCCCATATTCATCAGTACTGCCCAGCTGAGGTGCACTCAGCAGGTTTATTGTGGAATTTTATTCCTTTGGAACTGGCCAGCTGTGTGTTCTTGGCTACCAACAGCTAGGAGCTGTTATTCCAGTGGCCACTAACAGCAAGTAGATAATATATTTTCCCTTTCCCTAATAGTTAATAGAAAACGAGAGGCTGACAGGGTTATCCAAGTGAGAAATCCTGGTTTTCCATTCATTTCCCCTGGGTAAATCATACTTTGTGTTATACAGGTGCACCTGAGTGCCCAGCAGTTGTAGGTCAGAGTCTTCACTTTGCCAGTCTTGATTTTTCTTATAGGAAAACCAATTCTCTGGCACTCTTGGCATGGTGGAAAGTATTATTCACTGCTGGGTGGGGATGTCAGCACAGTCTCAAGAACAGGAGTTGGTAATTCTAACCAGAATATAATGGCTCTTTCATTATTTCCCACTGAGGCACTGAGCTGTGTGTCCCTTGCAGACTTGGGGATCTCTGCCTGGCTGTGAGTGAGAGCAGGGATTGAGAGGGGCTGGAGCAGGGACTGAGAGGGGCTGGAGCAGGGCTCTGAATGCCTGAATGGTGCAGACAGAGGCCTCGAGTGCCCAGCCATGCTCTTAGACTGCTCTGCTCTCTTGCTGCTGCTCTCCACTGAGCTGTGTTCATTTTCAGCTCTTTGGAGGGTACCAGCAGTGCAAAATGAGATGCTCTTTCTCTCTCTTCCATACTTCCCTCCCCCTTAAGCTAATTTTCCTTTTATTGTAGTAATTAGAAAAGGGCTTTGATCACAAATTTAGTCTTGCTCAGAGTTCAGAAACAAAGTTGTGCTTGGATCTTGGGGATTTGTGTGCATCCCTCAGATATAAATGGTAAACAATGCTCCTTTACCCCCTCTCTCACAAGCAAGTGAGAGCTCTGACTTGCAAGCCCTTACCCTGAGACTGCAGTAATTTCATTAGCCAAAAGTGTAATTACATTATGAGAAGAAACAGCAGTCTCAGATTTCATGACCTCCTCTGTTTTCTCCCCAGTGTGCCATAATCTAGATAAGACTAAAGTTAGGTTTGGGTTTATTTATATACTTGAAAATAATGTGATCTCTCACAGCCGTGAATTTGATATGATGAAGAAAATTAATCAAGATAAGTCATGAGTTTGATGTTTGTGCTGCTTTCAAATAACATCCTTTAATTTTTTTCCCACTTTACTACACCTTACCTATTTTGTCTGTCACAGATACTGGAAGGAGAATCAACAAGAACAATAGATAGGAGAAGAATTATGCTTCTCATTGTTATGAGAAAGAATTGATTAGTTGTAGTTAATTGGTGTGGTTTTTGAGTTGTAACTACACTACCCTGTGGTGCTACACACCAGACTATCCAATGTCTGTCAGGGCTCCATGGGATATTGATGGAGTGACTTGCAGACACTTCCTCCTTTCCTTTAACAGCTTTCAAATCTTCTATTCCTGTAGAATGTTACAATCAAGTATTTAAGCATTTGCTTTTTTACCAAACCTGTTGTAAATAACATCAAATGAGCTATATTTAAAATATCATTTTCCTAGTTTCTATTGCAAGTGTATAATCTTAGCATTTACATCCAAGCATCCAGGAGGCATCCTAGAGGTGGTTTGTGTTTGAGTTAGTTTGGATGGCAATCTGGCAGAATCACTATTTCCTACACAGAAGATTTTTTCATACCAAATTTGGCTTAGATTTTGAAAAGAGCAGGTCATCCATAATTGATATGAGAGACTGTGGGAATTATGCATAATTGTGGGATGTTCAGTAACTGCTCTTGAAAGCTGCAAAGTACATTTTGGGTTGCTGTGAGCCAAATTTTAATGACTCTCCTGCCCCAATGCTGCTGTCTAAAATTGAGAGTCTATCTGAGATACAGCAATTTATTTTGTCAATGTGTTTTCCTGTGTGTGTGTATATATATATATAGAAACATATATGTATGTTTCTATACAAGAAGGTCTTAGATTGCTTTGTTTATGTAGGTAAATATAAGATATAAAATATTCAGTTTATATTCATCCTAATGATCTTGTGGAAAAAAAATCCTGCTTTTATTCTAGAGAATTAGAAATCAGAGACAAGATAGAGCCAGGGCTTCCAGTCCCTGTAAATTATTAATGAAAAGTACTGTGTAAATACTAAAGCAGAAAAAGTTTTAATGTCTTTGTCCCTATGCTGCAGCTGAATTACCTGACAGAGACAAGCTTGGTTTGGGCACCTCCCATGAAGCCCTGAAATCCATTGCTTGAGGCTAAAGTGATTTTATTCAGATGTAGTGCTCGGTGTTCAGTGAGGTCTGAGGGTTTATAATCAGGATTTTGGCTTCCTGCATTGGTTATTACTTGTCTGTTTTTTAGAGCAGTTACCTGCTCTACATTCTAGCCAAGATGCTATTTTGGTTTATCAAATATACCCAAATATGCCATTTTTTTCCCTGAATTTTTGACAGGAGCAGGTAGTCTTGATTTCAAAAGCCAGAGTTCATTATGTTATTGAAACCTTTTAAACATCTGTTTATTTCTGGTCTTTATAGACTACTGCATTTGAGATAACAACTGGCTTGAAACAGTGAGTTCTGGGCTGCAGTCTGACAGTAGCAGCACTATCTTCAGGACATGCTTTATGCTTGTTTGAAGAAGAATGTGACCATTCTTGATAGACTGTAACTTTTAATGGATTGAAAATACAGATATTGCATGTCTATTTGCATTTCCAATCTGAATTAATAAAGCACAAGTTCTCACACACCTGCCTATAGCTCCCAGGATTCGCTAACCTGTTAAAAATATTTTAGTTTCATCTCCAAAGCAGAGCATTGACATGCAAGTGTGAACTGAAGGGTGTGCACCAATGCTGTGACTGCACCATTGTAATGAAGATGAAATGACTGTAATGATGACCTTTCTGTGCCTTTGTCTATACCATGCCCTTCTCTTTAACTGAACACCTTTCAAATGAACATGTTCTGAACTCTTGAACTGTTCATTCTGTTCACTGAGCTTATTGCTCAATCTGCAGTTTATCATTATGTGTCTCCAAAGACTTTGTGTTTCCTTAGATTTGACATCTAGATGGAATTTTTCATAACCCTTTACTAGTCATAAATTGGATTGTTAGAGGATTAAGTTAATCTTGTTTCTTTATAGTAGCCTCAGATTTTTAAAGCCCTAATTTAGAGAGGTTTCTTTATTTGTTACTCTCCAATCTGCAAGAATGGAAAAAACCTTAATGCCATAAGATTCTGTATTGCTGGAATTATTTATTTCTGCTCATTTTGAAGTGAATCGTTCCTAAGAGGTACACTTGAAAAGTTGTTTTGTCATGTTTTTCCCATATTACTATTTCTTCCTTTCTATCTAAATAGCAACCTCTGAAAATGACCCAAAGCAGTGCATCATCAGATAAGCAGTGTGTGAATGGAATGCAGAAGAATGTGTATTTTCCTTGTTCTGTTGGGAAGGGAAATAGGAAAAAATGACTTACCACTTGCAGAAAGTTGTTGTGTTAGTCATATCTTACCTTTTGGTTTCTTTATTAGAAGGTACTCCTAACAATTTATGTACTTTTTATTACCCAATTAACAGCTCATATTAAAAATGAAATTAGGGCAACAAAAGCCTACATATTTTTAACAATGCTTTGGATATTTCTGTTGTCTAGTGGTAATATTGCAGGTAATATTCTTTTATTTAATTACTTGAAAGAAGGTTTTTTGCAGGAAAACAAAATATTCTTTGATATAAACTGTGTGATAAATTCAAGCAATCAAAAATAATTTTTGATATTCTGAGAATTATCTAGCTGCTCTGTATTGAGATAATGGTGCCCAAATCTTCAAAATAGGAAGATGGTGCCTACCACAGACTGAATTGTTAAAACCAGTTTATAATGTGCAGAAAGCAGACATAAGTTAAAACTAAAACTTAAATATTACTTAAATACAAAGGATTGTATTTAAGCAGCACACATTTATTTCTTTAACAAATAAACCTTTTTAGCCTTCTCTCTCCAAAAGGCTCAGAAATGTCAGACTGGTCATAGAAAATGAAAAATCTTGAGTTGTTCCTTGACCTCTTTTATGATCCCTCCATCCCTAAACTCCATCAATGACTTGAACTCTGACACTGAGAATGGCAAGATGTAATTCTTCATCTCAATGTCATAAGCCCCCACAGTCTACTCTGAGCATTTCAGATTTTTATTTGTTCATTCAAATGTAGTTCATGTCAGCTAGGATCATACATAAAGGTTGAGGCTTTTAGACACTTTTAGGTTTATCTAATCCTATCTCTAGTTTTCTCTTTGGGAAAAAAATTGATGCTATTTAGCCATTATTCTGCTTATTTTCTTCTGATTCACTCTTTTCATTTATTGATTGATTGCTTCAGTGCTGCCCAAAGCACCCCAAAACCTTCTAATATATATTTTTTTAAGCTGCAGATAATGAAGGTTATAATTTTCCTAACTTATTTATGCAACTGTACCTGTGCATAGTTAGTAGAAACCATGGCAAGGGATAGGATTGCATTAGGAAATCAGCTGTGAAAGGAGGACCTGAGGGACAGAACAGCTGAGTCTGAGCAGGTGAGGATAAGAAAGTGTCCCATGTTTGTCATTTCAGCCTTTGTTCTAGGCCAGGAGAGGATGGGTGTGAGCAGAGACTCTGGCACTTTGTCTCCTGCCTGTTTGATGCTCTGTTAAGGTAGAGAAAGATATTACCTGCTGATATGTTAGATACTTCATTTTTAAATGATCATAAATTTTTGCTGGCGCTTAATAAGAATTGGTTTACAGTGCAGAGGAGAAGTGAATATACTGAACCAGGAGACTGCCTAGGGAAAGGGAGAAATTATTTACAAAGAAAGACTGAAAACAGTAGCATTGCATATCTTGGCAGTAGCTGATAGTTGGGGGCATCAGACTGATTTTCAAAACAGTGTTGGAAAGAATGTAATTGTAAATGTTTCATCTGTGTTTCTATCCCTAACAGAAGTAGGGAAATGTAGATTTAAAACTGTTAAAAGGAAAAAAACAATGCTCAGAAAGATCTATCTGCTTGTGGAACTCCTGGCCATGTAGAAGGCCAAGCATTTAGTAATCTCATAAACAAATTAAATATTGTTAGTAAATATTGGTAGTAAAACCACACCAAATAGTGCAAAATATTTATTAAAACATAGTTTTGAAAAATAATTATTTAATTGGATACTGCTTCCAGAACTAGTCATTTTCAGAGAAAATACTGTTTATTTTCATAGTAGAGCACTGACTGGTTAAATCCTTACGAGTCCTGTCCATCTCTGGGTTTTGCCTGTTTACACCAGAGGCAGATAATATGTTTATTTTGGAAATATAGACTTGTTAATTGTCTTACAGCACTTTTCCATCAACCCAGCTGTTGATAGCATTTTATGACTGTATTTCTCAAAATTTAGGTGTAGAAGACACTTGTGTTTCAGTTCTAAATACTGCAGAGACTTCTCAAATTACTAATATGAAACTAACTGGCATTCACTGTTTCCAAAGCAGTTTTACCGCTGTGACATTAATTTGCAGTACTGAGCACTGTGGAAACTTTCATCAAACCTAAGAAGTTAGTTTTGATTTGTTACAGCACACAGTGGGTGTTCATAGCATATGTTTTTATTTAATCCTTCAAAGGGTTTTCAGGAAATAGCAGCTAGCATGTGATGAAATAATATCAAGAGACATTACCAACATTTTAACATTATACGGATCATTATGCTTCGTACATTTCGGAATTATGTTCCATTATATTTGTGGTTTCACTTTGTTCTTCCAAGCCACATTCTGCTTGGTCTTATGAAACAACACATGGCTGGGATGAAGCACAGTGGAGCTAATAAAAGTCCTGTCTTAACTTGTAAATGATGAAGAAACTCCCCCAACAGATAGGCTGGGTTAGAGCAAAGGCTGAGTTAGGAGAAGTTGGAAAGAACATGAAGGAAATGTCTCTCCTTTGGTCAGGAATGCATCAGTTCTGCCTTGTAGCAAAGAGCTGCACAGAGCTGCTCCTTGGTATTTTGTGGTTCCATTTGTGACTGCTTGTTGAAGTGTGATATACCTTGTAAAAAAGGAAAGAAATGCAGCACCTGAGGAGTGGTAATTACTGATGGGGCAATTATGTGGAACTTCTCTTCAGATTCTCTCATAGAATTAGAATAAGGAAAAGGCTATGAGTAAACAGTATAAATTTGATTATTTTCATGTATTCTACTGCAACACCCTTTGGTAGTGCCACCCCATAGCCCCTGATGTGTCCACTATGGGAACTGTGGTGATGACTAATTCCATGTATTTTTTAGAAATTTAATTGAGGTGCCTTAAAGGCTTTATCTTCCTCTAGGATTCTTTAATTTTCCAAAGACAATTCAGCACATCTGAGATTCAGTGTGTGAAGGAAAGTAGGCTGAATATGGCCCAATTCCTGGACTGTGCAGTACCAGAGCCTTGCACTGGGGGATGTGATTTCCTGGCTCCTTCCCTGACCACTTGGCACTGCTTCATTTTCTTCATTGCTGAGGACAGCTGGTGACATACTTGGTTTCAATGGGAAAAAAAAAAAAAAAAGAAAAAGAAAAGGTCATTATGTACATGGAGTTCTTTCCTCCAAAACAAGAATCTAACGCAGCTTCTATGATTTTGTGGTTTTTTGATCAAATATCTCATATGTTCCTGATATGACTTGGCTAAATGGATAGGTTCATCTACATATCCAGTAGAAATATTCACAGGCTTTATTAAAAGAGCTCAGTGAACAAAGGCAAACGTTCCTTGGAGCAATATATGGACAATTAGTTACCCAGAAGATGCCCCTCTGGATGACTGTACTAAGAGACTGAGTCTCTGTAGCTGTTACAGGTGGAGGAAGCTCCTAGAGCTCAGGTGGCACTAGGCTGAAAATTACTTCAAGGTAATCTGTAAAATAAATTGTATTTTAGTGTTTAATGCCTTACATACACTGAGACACTGAAAGTGTGCTTTGGATCATATAATCTCTATTACTTTTACCCAGTGTATGACAGTGATTTGCTAACAAGATGGGCAACAGGGTAAAAGCATGGGCTGCTTCCTTTCAAGATTTTGTTTTGATTTTAGAAAGAAAAGTTTGGGTTTTTTTTGTTTTTTTTTTTAATGGTGAACTGGCAGCTGGGGTATTTGAAGCTTTCTTGTACTTAAAAAACAAACAAAACAGGAAAAGGAGACTCAAGAGGTAGAGAGGGGAAAAAAAGGCAGTGTGGATAGGAATAGCTCTCTGAAATTCTAAGACTTTATTAAAGCAGCAGGTCAGATTAGATGTTCACAAATAGCCTCTTTGGGCCTCAACAGCTATAAATTTTTGAAGCACAGTGAGGCTCCCCAGCACTGCAATTTCATTCTGACCTGAAGGGGTGGAAGGGTGAAGCCCCAGTGCCCATTCCCTGCCTCCCCCCAGCCTGAGCCTGCCTGGACTCTGGGCTGGGCAGAGCTGCCTGGTCGGGCTGAGCTGACTCTGCAGCTCCTGGCACAGCAGCACAATTCCATCTGCTGGTCAGTGGCCATCCAGTGAATTTGAGCCAATAATGAGGAGGGAAGGTCTCAGTCCCAGGCCTGGCTCCAAGAGCTGTTTCCTTGTTGATGGGGAAGAATATATTTCAGCAGACTTTCAGCATTTCCCTTCTTGCAGTGTTTCCAGTTACTGAAGAACTCCTACAGGAGAATTCTTCTCACTTCTTTTCTGTAATTTCTTTGTGTTTCTGGCCATGCCAAAAATCAGACATCAGCTTAGTCCTGTGCCTGACTCGTTTCAAGAGAAAGATCCTCAGTTTCCCCTCGGCATTTCTTGCCAGTTGTTCAGCCACTTTCTGGGCTGCTGATATTTAGCCTGTGCTTAAACAGTTTGGGCAGAAGGACTTTTTCAGAAGGAAGGGTTTTGCTCTTTTAAGCATCTCACTCCTGTATGTGAAATTGTATATAGCAGCAAGATTGTATCTTGACAGTGTAAAATATTAACTGGCTGGAAGCTGTAGGAATGATGTCTTTAATGCCATCCAGAGATGCTGCTCCAAGAGAGAAATCACTCACTCGAGTGGTAACAGTTTTGTGCCACTTTGTGACTGAGAAGTTGAAAAAATAAGCAGAGGTTGGGACTCAGGACCCCATTAACAGTTTCTGATGTGTTCAAGCAGAGCTGAGGCTGCTCTGTCTTGACCTTAGTACTGAGAAGAGCAAATAAAAGAAAAGATTAAAGACCTTGTTCAGGAGAAAGCAGGGCTCAGACTGGTTGGTTCTAGGTCTGTAGTTCTTTCTCCAAGTTTAAAACAAAAGCTGTTTGGTTTGTCTTTCATGGGACAGATGAGATTAGGGTTTCTCTGATGATCTGGCAGCTTGGTCTATTACATATTTTTTTCAACCAAATTATTTTGTGTAATAACTATAATGTTAATGGAACTATATGTTATGGTTGAGTTAAGATTTGTCAGTTTGAAAAGAAACGTCTTGGCTGCTTTTCGGCATTTGCCTCTCAGCATCAGTCCGTTAACCTGTCACACACTGTAATTTCATTAAAACCATCATTTAATTGTGAGTTAATGTACAGCTATCTTTTATAGAAGGGCTTTACATACTGCCTGAATAATTTCAATACAAATTTTCAACTGATATGATTGAAATGATATGAAACACTAAATGCCCTCCAAACCCGTGTTTATGAATTCAGTACTGAGAAATAAGATACAACAGCCACATTACTGTGCCTCTGTAACAAGGAGACACTTTTTCAAATTATAATAAAGGACAGAATAATGATTTAGGTGTCTATGTATATATCTTTTTCTGTGTCTTGTGTACCTGCAGCACTGAGATGTGCTTTGGAGGAGTTTCCATTGTTAAAAGGACAATGCACAGAGAGTAAGCTCTATATAACTGAAGAAAGAATTAAAATCTGCATGCTAATAGCTTTAGTGCCCCTCACAAATAGACTTGTATGTCACATATGAGATACATAAAGCTTATTTCAAAATAAATTCTGGGTAACATTCAACCTGATTGAATCTTTGGGAGCTGTGTTAATGTACTTGTTCAACTCGCACTCAAAAGCTTTTAAACAGAATATCACTTTTTATATTATTCATGATAATGTAATTCCTGCCTTTAATCTCTTCAGAGTTTCACGTTAAGTCATGATATGCAGTTCAGGGAAATTTGGATCATCCATTAATCATAGTATCTGTACTTTTGTGTGCCTACTTTTGTCCATCTCTTAAATCAGTCACTTGGCAGCAGCAGAGTTCTGGGGATAGTCCAAGATATTTGACTGAAGAGGCCTTATTATTAAACTTGTTTCTTGCTACAAAATGTATGGATTTGTGTCATGTGAGGCATGCAGAAAAGAAAGTGATAGAAATCTTAGCATAATCATTAAATATGATCCTCTTAATTTTTCCACTGGAATCATAGGCATGGATAAGGATATTAAATGATGACATATGTTTAGTAGAATAATTAGCTAAAAACACCTGGGCTAATACAAAAAAAACATGAGATAAAATGATGTAGTCAAGTATTTCCTTGTAATTAAAAATTTTCTACCGATCTGCATGCACCAAGGGACTGAATTAAGATTTCATAAACAATCTAAATCTGGTATTTTCTAAAATTTAAGGGTTTTGTTTTATTCTTTTGGGCCTTTAATATTCAGTGGATGTAGGAAGATGGAGGGAAAGATTGAAAGCCTTAGAGTTATTAGCTGTGGTTGGATTCTTTTCTTTGAAGTACTGATACTGTCCTTTGAACTTAACTAATCACTTGCAGCTATACTAAGAGGTTGCTTTTTCTTTCTCACCAAGCCAAATATGTCATTAGTGACATATTTAAATTGATCTTTAAAATATTTGTGAAATGTGTGGAGACTGAATTGTGTATTCTTTTCACTTTTTTTTTGGGTATTGTTCCCTCTCCTGTTTCATTCCTTTTTCCCAAAAGGCTGATTTCTTTTTCCTGGACTCACTCTGACCCTTTCTTATTTTGTCCTGTCTTCTCTCAGCTCCTTTCTGTCTTTCCCATCCTAAGTTTACCTCTTTCAATCTTCTACACAGTTTGTTTCACTCTTCTTTCCCATAAAACTTTTTCTTCAGATTTTATTTTACTCTACCCGTTTGTGGTTTTTTTTTTTTTTTTCTTGGCCACAGCTGTAATTTCCTGAGTTTAATATTAGAGTAGTGGGCGTGAGCTCCTGCCTTTCCCACCCTGTCTATTCAGTCACTTCAGCAAACTGCATCTTCAAAGTTGCTACGTGGTCTGTGCCTGCAATGCTGGGCTGGAACTGGTGACTTATGAGGTCCTTCTCTGCCTTGGGGATTTGGAGGTTTCCCAGAAAACACTTGAAAGAATTTTTTGAAACTTCTGAATATAATGTATTTTTCCCTCGTTGGCTTTTTGGAAATTCTGAAAGCACGTTTGCTGGATTTTCCCACGTAAGCTGTGCCCCACATGGACATCTGTAACAGGAAACCTCAGTGAGAACAATTAGAGCTTGCTAAAGTTATGAGCAACTGTGCTGTGGCCTTGAAAAGGGAGGTGCCAGACACCCTTAACTAGAGACTGTGTCACCATCATCACCATAAGTAACAAATTTTAATTTAAGAGACGGATAAAAATTATCCTGTTGAGTCTTTGGTCCTGGAAATCCATTCATGACTGTTCTGGGTGACTGACTGTGAAAACACTTGTGTGTATGCCATGTTATTTTTCTGAGAGAATGGTTGGAGCTAAAAATCTGTTTTTAAAGAAGAGAAATAATCAGTTTTCATTTCTGTGTTCAGGCTTCTAACTGAAACAGTATGTGGAGTTTTAGCAGTCAGGTTTCTGACTGAATCAAGTGTCTAATGTTTGGGCTCAGAATATGCTGTTGAGAACAAAAAATTATTTGAAATATAAGCATCTGTTATAGCCATGATCTTTATGCACTGAAACAGACCTAATGGCTGAATTGCTGTGTGCTCTCTGATATTAAAAGAAAAATGTGCTTTTAACCAGGGTTTTAGTGAAAGCAGATGAGGCTATGGAGGCACAATGGGAATGATTATGAAAGACACAGAGACCCCTATTTATTGTGGTAACAAAGCTGTATGTAAATTTTGCTTTTCATTAAGGCAGAATTAGTTTAACCCCAGTTGTACAAAGGTTACTGTTTTCTACTATTTAGACAAACAACTTCCTACTGTAAATTGTGTTGTGATTTATATGAATTTTCCCAGTCACAGAGGTTTCTGTGCAGCAAATATAGCTTCCACTCAATCATAATAACTTTCAAAGTAGTTGTGAATACATTTCTATAATTATACTTAGGTTTTGATGAAGTCTTTTATTGCAGGAGTTCACTTCAAATATTCAGTTATTCAAACAAGGAAAATGACTTCTCTGCTTGGATTTTAAACCTTTAATAGTAATCAAAAAAGCAGCTGGTAGGCCTTGAATTCCAGGCACATAGTGCAGACAGCCCAGTGACACAGTTCACCTGCTGGTGGGTAATGAGTGCAGTTTGTAATGACTGCACATGAAATTACAGAGTTTGTGTTTACAGACTGAACACACTCAGTCCCATTCTCCTGTTTGCCCCAGCCCAGTAGCACTGAGCACTGGGTGCTTTGGAATGCAGGTTGCAGGCTCTGAAGCAAGTTCATATCAAATATGCATGAGAAGTCTACTTTTATTTCGAATTAGTGACTACTAATTGGACACTTGTGTGTGGATAATGATATGAGGCCATATATAGATATGTCTTGGACTTTTGCTTAGGTTTCTATTGGATGAATTTAAACTGTAAAATATCCAATGGTGTTAGTAAAGAACACAGAAGTGATCTTGTCCTGTCATTAGACAAGAGTGAGAAGAAATGGATGAGAAATGAATCACAGAATTTCATTTCAACATGGAAACCAACTTTTTATTTTGAGGGTGGTAAAGCATTGCAGCAGTTTGTCTGGGCAGGTTGTGGATTCTCTGTCCTTGGAGTTACTCAGAACCAAACTGGACAAGGTCCTGAGCAACCTGCTCCAGTGGCCCTGCTCTGAGTGCTGTGGACTGAATGATCTCCAGAGGTGTCTTCCAACCTCAGCTGTTCTGTGACTCTGTGAAATTCAGAAAGCTGTCTATTTATCTACCTAAATCACTGGAAAAGGTGTCATATCCAGTATCATGTTGCTGCCTATTGTGACACCAATAATAGGTTCACTTCAACTGCTTCTGTAGATCATTCTCATAAGGATGCTGCACCTACATGAAATCAATGAACTTAAAGAATATTCTTCTTTCCCAGTTAGCCTCTCCCCACAGTATTGCTTATTTGCAGGCAGTTTAGTACAGTCATCATCAAGCTTGCCCAAGCTGCACAATCTTTCTAAAAGAATTTACATTTTTGTTGGGGGCAGCTGTCAGTGAATCAGCAGCGAGCCACATCTTCTGGGAGGGCAGGGTAAATGCCTCTAAGGAACTAAACTGCACCAAAGAGAAGGGCAGATTTCAGCAAGCAAAGATTTGTTTTCATGATTAAATATGTATTGTGTTAATCTGAGCCTTAGAACATTTCTCATGTTTCAATTCAGTCACAATGAATGGTGGTATCTGCTGTGAAAACTGTTGCTATTGGATTTAAAATACCCATCTATTTAAGATAGCTGGGGTTAGCTAAAGGCTAAATTCACAGATATTTTCTGTGACCTTGGTCAAGTCAGTTTTCCCATGATAAAATTATGGTGGTATTTACTTAAGTTCTCTGAGTGTTGTTAAAAACAGTTCAAAGCTGCTTAATGAACCTCAGGTCCTACATTTGTCTTCAGTGTTATAGAAGGTTCATAAATAGGCCAACAAGTCCCTGCTTGTATCCAAGAGAACTTAGGATGTGAAAAACTAGATAATTGTGATCTATTTCTTCCCTGGGATGCTTCTTTTTGTTTGAGATCTTATTGAACTTTGAGTTGGTTCTTTCTGAAAGGTTGAACTTAAACTATGTCAGGACTGGCCATCTAACCAAACCTCTACACTCCATGCTCATGCCTTTCACATTTAAAGAAGAGTGCTCATCTTTGTTATATGTCTTAAATCTGGAAAATTTGGTTTGTTTGATCTCCCTCTTTTTTTAATATATTGCAAGAACATGTTGAATTTGTCCTTTATTTTCTTGGCACATTCACTATGGGATGCTGAATTTTAGAAAGTGAATTTCGATGGCATCACCAACTGTTGTTGTGCTGCTGCATGTGATTTCTTGGACTGGCATGGAGCCAGTTGTTTTGCTAAGTTGTAGATATTATTTTCAAAACAGCAAGATTTCTTTGTGGCATTTCAGAGTAATGGTGTAACTTAACACATTTGTGTTTATAATTCGAAAAGCTTGGAAACATTAAACATTAGAGTTATTAAATAAGAGAGGAGACATTTGGAGATGTTTTCATAATGTTTTCTGACAGCATTATAATGAAGCAAAATCTAGAAGTATCTTAGTATCATAGATCTTTATTGCAATGAAGAGTTAAGAGAAAGAAATATGACGTTGTTATTATTGGGTACAATGCATAATAAAGAAATAAATTGTGCTAAAATTTTCTGCTTTCTAAATCAAGCATATGTTATCAGGACATGTTACTGAAACATAGAAAAAGGTGATGAGGAAATAATGCCAATAATCCTATTTTTCATTCCATTATATGAGATAACATTTAATTTTATTTAACTTTTCACATTATTTACAGCAGGATATTTGTTACCTTGAGACAGTTTTTTACATAAAGTACAGAGAACTGTGATGGCAAGAAAAAACCCAAACAAAAAAATGTTGGGTAGCACAACTCTGTGAGGCAGAGGTCCAGCCAAACCATGGCTATTAATCATCACCGTCCATTATTTACAGAGGATTCATTCATTGTTCCATAAAGGTATCTAGAGGGTCAATTAGAGACAACATGCAGGATTTTTCAAAGACACAAGAGGGTCAATTAGGCCCTTCTTGTAATTTTCTGCTTTAACAGCAAATGCCAGCCTATCCTGCAACAGATACAGTGGAGGTTAGAATTAAATAGTGAGGATGGGGTTTTTTTTAAAGCTGTTACTTTGCAGCTGGTTTGAATTGGAATCTTGTCAGTCCTTGATCAAAACAAAAGAAAAAAATTATCACTGACTTGATGAGAAGCACAGATTTGGTTTTGAGTCAGAGTACTGGAAGTGCCCAGGAAATATCTGAGATAAAACAGTCTGTACTTATCACAGAAGTGAATAATTTCTCTGAAAGTACAACCAGATACAAATAATATTGCTAAATACTCCTGTTTAAAATTTAAAAGCATTTGAGGCAGAATACTGTTTGTAATCATTTTGGCATCAACTACTCACTTAAAGCTCCAAATCAATAATAAATATGAAATCTTAATATAAACAACTTCAGTGGCATTCAGTCAGGCATAGGAAGCTCTTTTAGAATAGAAAGGAATTAAATACACACACACACACACTTATGTTTAAATTCACAGACATATATATACACACACACAACCCAAAACTCTTCCAAACTAGCAGGAAATTTTGATGAAATCACCTCCCTTAGCTGAGCACAGAACAGGTCTTCAGCAGATTTAAGGCTCCTATGAACATGTGTACCATATGTACAGTAGCTGTATTGAAGTTATTTTTCTTTCAATTCCTCTTTCCATGAGAAATCGTTGTTGGCATTCTCTTCTATATAGGTCTGAAAATCCTGGGCTGTTTTTTTCCTCTAAACTTTAATTTAATTACATTGCCACTGTTTTTAATGCTGCTTAAGTCCATTTTAACAGAAAGCAGCCCCTATAACTATGGTGTGTTAGTCTCGTAGAGATTTTTATATTGACAAATGGAGTTTTTGGAATGCCTGAGTATTTGATGGGCTCCTGTGAGAGTAAATCTCTGAGTGTGCTGCATCAGTTTGATCCTCATCGTCCTCTGAAACCCCCTATTCTCTGTAGGGTTTCAGCAGAGTGTTCTAACTAATGACTCAGGGCCAAATTCTGCCCTTCGATGCAGGCGTGTAATTCTCACTGATTCCACAGGGACTTGTGTGAGCATATCAGAGAACACAATTTCGTTCTTAGTGTGTGAAATTATGGCACAAATGGACAAAAGAATCTCATGCACATTCATCTTAGTGACCCCAAGCATGGAGGAACGTGATACCAATCCACCTGCTTTTCTCTTTGCTGAGTTTGTGCTGGTTCTTGTAGATCACCTTAATTCTTCAGCTGTCACTTGGGTCTACGTTTTTTGTATTGTTCTGTCTTCAGAAGTTTGTTATTACAGTGAAATTAGTGACATTGAAATGAGTGTTTCTTTAAGTAGCATTAGTAACAGACACTTGTAAAAGCTGGTTTTTTTCTTTCCCTGGGAAATGATGGTACACAAGCAGTCTTGTTCATATTCCACAGGGAATTAGTTTGCAAAGAGAGAAGACAAAGATAGATGTGTGAGTGCATGTCTGGGAAGTGGTTTAATACATCCAGATACACAGAGAGAGGAGAGGTGGGCTTGCATCACACTTTTCCTCTGTGACAATGTAATGGGAGGAGGTCTCTTGCCCATGTGTGAGCAGAACAGGTCTCTCCTCTTTGCATCAGTCTGTCTCTCATTCTAATCCCAGATTTTACTTTCAGCATTGTCCCTTTCAGATTCTTTATGCAAGAAATCAGTGAATTCATTTTTTTAACATTTTTTCCCCTGCTTTTCAAGTTTTAAAACCTTTTCCAGTTTTTATACTATGTCCTTCCACATTGAAGGTTGTGATTATTTTACTGTTCTGTTTTCAGGAGCAGAGCTGGTCTTGTTCTGTGGATGTAAAAATATGGGAGGCAACTCAGTGAGCTTTGATTGGGTTTTACACACATTGATTACTGAAATACAGTTTCAGATCTTAGATGGGCACCAAATTTGCTTGTCATCCACTGTTTGTATTCAGGACCTGCATGTAAGAAAAATCTTCCACTTCTTGCATTTTCCTTGTGGGAATTTATGTCATGTCTGAAAATTCTGGACTGGAGGTATTGTGTTTCTTGAACTGACTGCTTATGAGGCCTTTGCATATATTTTTTTATTTGGGCTGTATCTGGCTGCTTTCCCCTTCTGTCTCAGTCCTTGGCAGATAGATTTATCTTCTAGAGCAGTGTTATGGAAGACTTAACATTCCCAAAACATGTGTTTAGGGACTTTGTTTGCTTCCTGACAACTCTATCCAATGGACCTTAGTATTTTTTTGTGCTTTGTTTAATACTGTTTTTAACCAAAATCAAGCTCATATGCATCTGAGGAATCTCTGATATCTCCAGTGTTACACAGAATTGACTGGTGTTAGTGTATGGCCTATTTTCAATTTAGTAACTTTAATTTCCTGGCATGCTGCCATTCATGCTCTAGGTTTCAAACATCTGATTTAGTCAAACCCTTGAATCTCTGCTTCCATCTCATATTTTAAAAGACACCTTGGTGCTGTAGCACAAAGCCTGTCATTTATATCTCCCACAATGGTTTTAGCATCCACTTTAGTTTTGGGTTCTGCTCAAGACAGAGCAGAATTTATATTGCAGCTCATGCAGCAGTTCTCATATAATGAATTGTGTTGTTTATAAAAATTCCTGTTTTCAAATTGTCTGGTAAGTCTTCAGAAAGCTCATCACTTACCCAGAGTTATTTCTGAATCTATTTGTGGAATCACCATGATTGTCTGGGGAAATCTAATTTATAATTTTGAACATATAATTTATACATCACTCTGCCAAAGCTTTCTTTAAAATCTGTTTTCAGATATGAATTGGAATGATTGGTGATATTAATTTTGCTTTTTTAACCTGAAACTGTAGTTGAACACATAATCCACAGTGATTTATTTTTACATAATATTCCATTTTCCTATTTGTGTAATATCTACAGGCAGATAGTCATTTCCTCAAGCTGGTTCATTAATTAGATTTATTGGATGGATGTTCTTTGTTACTGTTTTCTAACTTATGTATTGATCTCTATTATATGAAAATCTCAGTCTTTGCTGTTCACTTACAGTTGGATAGAAAACTCTCATGAATGTCTGAATTCAAACATGGGGGTTTGCACATGCAAAGTGTCCTCAAGGAGCACTGGGGCATCTCTACTCACTTGCACAGTTATGAAGGGTTTTAACTTCTGTATGACTGCAACATCCCCATCCCCAGTTTAAGGACTGCATTGGTATTTTTCTTTATTAGTTGCCAAATAAAAATAAAAATTTAAACCCAGAAGATTAGTGTATAGTGATCCTAGAAGTAGGTAAATTGGAGCAGGGAGATGACTCACAGCTCTTCATAGTATCTATAAAATTCAGATGAGCTGGAACTAGAAACCACATCATATTTTGTGCCTATTTGTACTGGTTGTAAAACAAAGATTATAATATTGACTTATATTTCATTCACAAAGGAGAGTCCCTTGAGTAAAGGAAAAAAATTGTCATTCATTAGAGTAATTTCCAATGAACCTAGGGAAGGTGCCCAGAAATGGCTCATGCCTGGCTCCTTGCTGTGACATCCATGGCTGTGTTCAGCCATGATGTTTATTTTCCATTTCAGTATGACATAACTCAGTTCTAAAAGAAAGGCAATGCAAAGTATGATTGTGTTCTAAAACTACACTGCAGCAAGCAAAACTCTCAATAGATAATTAATTAATTTCTTGTGTTGCATTGATTTAGTCTCTCCCAGGGCTTTTCACATTCCATGTTTTATCCACAGGGAGGTGTTGGGTCTCTGTGCAGGCACATTTTGGCTGCCCATGTGTTCCTATTTCCCACAGTCTGTCCCAGGTCAAGGTATTTTATTTGTTGGCTTTGAAAAAGTAACATTGAAAAACTGTTCCATCAGAGCTAAAACTATGCAGATAAAAATAAAGAGGATGAAGAAGTATCACTCAATTATTGAGCCTAGTAGAAAACTGAGTTTATAACTGCTGCATTAAGCCTTTGTATCCACTTATGTGCCCTTCACCAACTATCTGCACGTTGCTAAAATCCTTCACAAACACTTTTTTTATGGTCAGATTCAGCCACTCTGACATGAGCTGAGAAGCACCATATGCTTCAGGTAACCTCTCTAAAGCAGTTGCCAGTGGGACCACTTTTGTAGCTGCTCACCAATGTGAGCAGAGGTTACACAATCTCACCCATGGTGAATAATAATGTCAAAGAGCCATTAGCAGTGCAGAGTGACAAAGTGTGGAGAGATCCATCAGCTCATCCCGTGTTTAATGAAACAGAAATGAACATCGTATTGCCCTTGTTTTCTGTCAGAGTTTCCAGGTCTCCATGAGGCTTATTAATCTTAGGGTGTAATGGAAAATGTGTTGCTATGTTACATAGGACAGCAGCCTTTGTGCTGCAGGATTGAAGGTGTTATTAGTCTTTGTCTTATTTACATGCTGCACTGGGGTAGTGCTGCCCGAGCGCGGTGCAGAGAGGAGCTCCACGATGTTTGTGGCTTTCTGAAGTGGGTTCTAATGCATGCAGCCAGATGGCTCCATGGTAAGTCACTTTAACCTGAAGTAATGGTCAGAAAGCCCCTTTTGAGAAACACTGTCAACACACACTGCAGCCCTTTGGAAATTTGCTGCTGCAAAAAATACCAAATACATTGCATTTTAGTGCACCCCAAAATGAATGTTTCCACCTTTCTGGAGGTGAGCTTTCAGGCTCTAAAAAGTAAAAAAGGAATAGGGAAATGGTGTTATTGTAAAATACCAGTTTCACTAAGTATATAATAAGCTTTCACTATTGCTTTCATTCTTTAAATAGAGGGGCAATTTCAAATAAGTTCTGTCAAAAACAATCTTGTGTTTACACCTGAGATCTAGTTACTGTCGTTCTGTATTAGCTAGGAAAAAAAAATCCCAAAAGCTGTTATTCCTGTTAGGAAAAATCCTGGCTTGCAGGGACTGAAAAATAACCCAAGTTCATAGAATCACAGATAAACAGAATATCCTGAGCTGGGAGGGACCCACAAGGATGACTGAGTGCAACTCCTGGCCCTGCAGAGGACAATCCCACCCCACGTGCCTGAGAGCGTTTTCCAAATGCTTCCTGAGCTTTGTCAGGCTTGGGGCTGTGACTCCTTCCCTGGGGAATCTGTTCCAGTGCTCAGCCACCCTTCTGGAGGAAGAACCTTCTCCTGATATCCAGCCAAGCTGGACCATATGGTGACACTTCATCTGGAATGTGCCACTAAAATGAGATTCTTGTGCCTTATTTTCAGCATGTGTCACTTACCAGGATCTTTGTACAGGTTGGGGATCACTAGGGAGAAGAAAGCATTAGAAATAGTGCTTCTGAGAGTTAGAATATGTCACATCTCTGAATACTATTTTATAATTCAATAATAATAATTAATAAGGATATTTTAATTTTGCTTAAAGAATTAATAGCCCAGTGACATTGTAGCTTTTTTGACTCACACAGCTTTGGAAATTTGTAAGATTGAACAGGAATATCATGTGTTTATTAGAAGGAGTGGAAATATTTGCCTTTGGCATATCCATTATGTAAGCAACGATTTTTCTCTTTTCTTTTTTTTTGCTTTCTATTTTCCAACAGACTCTGTTTATCAGTGAGGTATGTGTTGATACAAGTTTCATAAAGAACAAGTTGTGTGTAGACATTGCAGCAGTGCTTCCCAAATGTTTCTGGAGTTGTTTTGGTTTAGTTAGAGCCTGCTGGAGGCCTCACAATGGTTCACAAAACCTCAGGGCTGGGAGTCCCCCTTTTTCCCCACAGTGGCAGGCACAGAGAAGGATTTGAGCTGAGGGGAGACTTGCAGGATGCTGGGGTTGGAATGGGAGAGGAGCTGTTGGTAAGAACAAGGATGTGCTGGGCTCTCTGCTTGTTCTCCCTCCTGCTGGATCCACTGTCACTCTCCAGATGCTGGTGCAGGATCAGCAGTAACAGCCCTGGGCTTCTGAGTGCCACGGACTGGGGGCAGACACAAAGTTTTGGTGGCCTCAGCTGGCTGCTGCCATTGGCAATTGTGCTGTTTCCCTGTGCCTGGCATTGGCCAGGTTGCTCCTTCTCCTGCAGAACAGTTGGTTTTGTTCTGCAGGGAGTTCTGCACCTTTCTCTGAGCAGAAAGTGCAGTTATGAAGTAATTTGCATGACATGCACTTTGCCAAATTTTGGAAATTGCTGTGTTTGAAAAGGAACGGCTGCCATTCACTGTGCTGCACTGATTAATCACAGTTAGGGACCAAATACAGAACTTTTATCAAGTGTCCAGTGAGAACCAAAATTAGCACTTCCTAAAGTGTTGGGAGTAATGCCATTACTGAGAATTCCCATTGAAAACGTGGAATTTCTGTGCCATTTTAGAAATAATTTTCATACTTATGAAAATATTCGTATAGCTGTGTGCAAGTTGCCTACAAGAACATTGCTGCTACATTTCCATACTGACAGCATCCTGTTAGGAGCTGATTACATTTTATTATAAAAATTATTTTCCTGATGTGGTTCCAGTTTAGATAAATGCTGTAGTAATACAATCACAGTTTAAACTACATATAAACCTATCTCTGCATTTTACTGAAAGTCATTTATGGGGCCAAATCTCAGACCAGACAATTGCCATTAGAGAATTTCTGAGTTTTGGGGACCTTTTTGCAGCTTTCTCAGCCTGTACATACTCTGACTTAGGAGTGTTAATGCAATTCCACAGGACAGTGCAACTCTTTTCTTTGCCAGTGGTAGAAGTAACTGATGGCAAGTGAATACCTTTAAAGAAAGATAGTAAATTATTCTAGAGTGGAAGGAACCACCATATTTTCAGTGACTCCAGAACTGCTCCCACATCAGAGATGGGTTGTTAGATAAATACTCCCAGGTTACTACCAGGGCAGGGAATCACTTTCATTCTCCATCACACTGAACATTCAGTTATTCCCTACAAAACAAATACCAAATGACATCCTAGCTGCTACCTCAAGTTCACAATTTCTGTCTTGCAGCTTGCCTCTCCCAGAAAAGCTCTTAATGGCTGTGCCAAAGTAGTGCTTCAGCAATAGCACTGCGTTTTTTCCTGTTTTATCTTGTATAAAGTAACTACTAATTGAGAGATAAAGTAAGTGGGGAATGACCCTTCTGGCTGGTGATTGTGGCTGTTGCCTGGGAAGTGGGTCACTGGGGTTCAGTACCTGCTGCACTGAGACTTTAGTTACTCACAAAGTGGAATTGGAGGAGGAGAGGAGTGAGCAGCCCTCAGCCACTGCACTGTTCCAATCCCCCCAGGCTGGGAAGGGAATTAAACCAGGTTACTCCCACCTCACCAGTAAGAGGCAGATGCCTCTGACAGAATTGTGACTCTAACCTTGTTTTCTGATGGTTTTCTATAAATGAGCCAAACACAGAATGTTTTAGTGTGAATTCTATAGTGGTTTTTTTTCTCTAAAAAATTAAACATTATAAGGGAAATTTATTTAATAATTAAAAAAAAAAGCTGAGCATTTAAAAAAAGTTGTTTTATGAGAACCAGCATTTTATTTGGTTTTCTTGTGTCAGCTAGAAGAAGCTCAGTATACTTCAAGTCTGGTCAATGAATTTAGGTACAGGTAGTTTGTACCATGTAATTTATATTCTGTGCATCACTAACACATCACATACTTAAAATGTAAATTTATTTATAAATATGCACATGTACATAGTATATGTTTATATTATTTTAGATTTATGTAAAATATATTGATGTCTAGTTACAATAAATTCTATAAAATTACTCACAGATTTCTGTTGAACTGTGGCCAGATGTAGTAACCTCTGAGGAGTTTCCCTTTTCTTCATCATTGTCTCTTTGCTGCTTCATGTTAAAACCCCTAGTTTTTTCCGTTCTCTTTAAAAACATGAACATTATCATAGTTTTTTGGAAATAATGTGTGTAAGCTATCAATATGTGATATATTTCAGTGCTCATAAAAGTAAGATTTCTAGATAAACACCAATAGAAATATTTTTGACCATGTAAAAAAAAAAATCAACATTTTCATAAGGTTGCATCTTTTTACTTCTCTATATATACAAAAACTATATTAAAAGAGAGATTAAATTTTACTCTGCAGAGTAAAATGCAAACAGAAAATTATTTTTCATTTTTCCGTGCAAGCAATGGATTATCATTTATTTATGAGACTTTTTTTAATCTAGAATATATGGAAATCTTTTCTTGAAGCACAATATAATATTGAATTGGGAATGTTGTCTGACAGTTTTCTTCTTACGGTTGCATAGAATGATTCCACTGTATGAATTTTTTAAAGAGGCTCAATATACTCTGCGTTTTAAAGGGGGGAAGTAATCAGGGTAATCTTGAAGAATCTTATAAACTTTCCTGCTCTGTCCCTTCATTCTTCAAACAAACTTCTGCACAGAAGACTGAGCTGTAGCAGTTTTTGCCATCGAGGGAAATATCCAGGTATTTTTCACTGTCCCAATGTATCTGCATTCAGGAGTTCACTGATGTGGCCTAAACACTCATTTCTGCTGCTTTTTATTCTCCTAAGGGAACCTAATCAGAGCAGAGGGATGGATTTTAATCAGAGTTTGAATCTAGTGGTAAATGGGTGCAGCGTTTGAAGGGTTTATTGCTTTTTGTCTGAGAACGTAGGGTAGAAGTCAAATTAAAAAGCCACTTTATCCCCCAGAAGTTCTCATCCCTCAGGATGGCTCCATCTCTTTTTGGGATTGGGTAGAACTCCCGTTGTTGTCAGAGGAAATTCCCACAGAGCTCCTGAGGGTGCTGTGCTCCTCCAGTGCATTGGAGGGTCCTTAATGAGCATGGCTGTTACAGCAGATCTGTGCTCTGAAACTGCTGGAAATTCCAGTTTGTATCACAGACCAGGGGTCACCTGGTTGCTTTTGTTTTCTTAAAAAACCCCAATGTAAAACAGGCCCTTGTGCAACGTGGGCAGGTAAGGCAAAACAAAGGGTGGAACAAAAGATGCAGAATAGAACGCCTTTATTATGAATAAAATGATCTACAGCACTGTGCCTTATAATTCCATGGTTTTGGTATTCATAAATTATAGTGACAGAAAGATGTAATGCTAACCTATTCATTTAGGTTGGTATGAATTTTACATTAAAATGCTTACAGTTTTTATACATTAAAAGAGTCCTTAGAGAGAAATGAAGCCAATTAAGGAGAAATAAAGACCTGTGTGTCTTTCTGTATTGTATACCTTCATCTAAATGCAGTTGTATAAACAATAGAAAATCAAGGTATTTATGCAGCAATTGCTTTTCCTTTTCCCTTCCTCAACAATTACCTGTATGCTAATGATTATAATTTGAGGTTTATATGGAGAAAATAGCATCTCTTTTCTGCAGAGAAACACCATGACAGAAAATAGTTTTCTCTGAACTTGTTTAATGCTTAATAGCTTGGTGTCCAGATAATAAGGTATTTTGTAATGATTTCAGGCAGACATTCTGCTTTCATCTTTAGCTTTCAGTTGTATTCTATTGTACCAAACTCAGGAACAGGCTCTGCCAGTCTCTATTTTTGTTGGTATTTTTGTGCTGTTTGTAACAGAGCAATGAGAAGTTGTATTTAGGACCAGATCCCAAATTGATGAACACATATATAGCACTTCTTACTGCAAGGAAAAGGAGTATGAGGATATTCTTTATATAAGGAATAGAGGATTTTACGTGCTGTATCTAAACTTTTTAGGGAAACTCATTTTCACGTAGGTTCCATGTGAGCCAATTTCTTCCCTCCAACCATGGCCAGTGCCATGTGCTTCAAACAGGGAGACTGTAATGTAATGTACACCCTGAGTTCATTTCTGCAGAGTGTAAGCTGAGCTGCAGAGCCGGAGATAAGGCCAGCTCTGAGCCGGGCTCAGCAGGGCTCGGAGGAGCCGCGGTGTCTCCCCGGCTTCCCCGGCTCTGCTGGGCCCCAGCGCGGCTCCATGGGGGGACACGGTGCCCTGGCTGTGCCTCCTCACCCTCCAGGGTGACCTGGCAGCCCATGGCACTCCTGAGCCCTGAGGAGTCGCTGGACACCGGGGCTGTGTCGTGGTGTGGCCGCAGAGAGATTGGGATAGAACATTTCTGGCAGTTTAGTCTCCTGATACATGTCTTTTCACTAAATTCTCTCCATATGCCTCTTAAAGGAACACCTTTAACATAACACCTTTAAGAGATAGCTCTTAAAGGAACATATGAGCTATAAATCTAGCCTGAGTGGAAACATTTCTGTATTTTACTATGAAAATTTATATCACATTAACAACACAAACGTGCAATATTTATCCCTTTCCTGATTCCTGTTTGTACTTCTCACAATCTTTCAGCTGCTTTGGCATTAACCACTAAAATGCCAGAGCAAGGACCATGCCATGGAGCAACTTGGGTGAAGAAGAAATTATTCTATAATGTGCAAATGCCTTTGCTTCCCCTCTCTGCCCAGGCATCCCTGCTGGGCATCCCTGCTGCTCGCTGCAGGAATCGTGGGGATGGAGCCTTTGCAGTGCCCACACCTCTGTTATACTGGGCTGGGATTTCTGTCTGGAGAAACTCCCAAAGCTGAACCAAGCTGGTTTCTGACAGCTCTGCTTCACCTCACCATGACTGTGCTGTTTTACCATCACAGGAGATAATAAAATATTGAGTTTGGATTGCAGGTTTGAAGGAATAAGTCTGCAGAAGTCAGCCTTATGTAAGGAGCTGAATAAATTTTAGACTGAGTCCAACAGAAAAAGTCGCATCGTGTTAAACACAGATAATTCTGGAAGTCCTTCTCCTGTTCACATATGTGTTTTATAAAAACACATTGTGGTATATTTGGCATTCCAGTCATAGAAAGAAGGAGCTATTTGTAAAAAGTTGCATATGGTCATCTGAACTAATTGCTAAAACGACTCTACATTAATTGGATAATTAAAGATTGTGAACATGTGGCTATTGTATTCCTTGGGCATTATGCCAACAGTTTCTGTGGCTGGAAAAAGGTCTGTTAACATGCTGGATCCTTTTTCATAAAAATAAATAAGCAACAAGGGTCTTAAATTTAGATTAGAAAAACTTAGTATTTTTTAAATTGAGTTTTAAAACACATTTATGATTTCCATTGTGTTTACATTTTAACACTTTTGAATGGTGGCAACTTTGATTTTTTTAGCATCCATCTCACAAATTAATAGTATTGATTTTTGTTTTAGATTTATTGTTAGCATTTTGGAAAGTGTTCTGTAATTGTTGATACTTTGTAACACGAGACCTAGCGCTCCCTGGTTTATTTTGAAGAGGATGAGTGTTGGCACTCAGTTTGAAGAACTTTGTAATAGCAGTAAATTGTCTGTGTGCTTTACCTTTACCTGTCAAGGTTATTTGTCAGAAAAATGATGTTTGATAACTGGGATTTCTTTCAGTGGGTGACACACAAGCTTCACAAATCCCTGTGCCAACCAGTCACTTTTTTCTTTTTTTTTTTTTTTTTTTTTTTTTTTTTTTCTCTGTGTGTGTGTTTGTGAGGTTTTGGTTATTACTCTCCTTGTTCTTAATTTGAAAGTAAAATCTGTGGTCTCAAAATGACCTTAAAGTGACTGACCCCTAAATCCAATCAGTCCAGACTCCTTTGAAAATTGACAAATACGTCAAATTTACCTTTCACTATCAAAACATTTAAAAAGTATTTCATTTGCTAGAGGCAGTAATAATTCTTAAGTTAGTATTAATTGTTCCAGTGTGATTTGGTCTTACTAGTTTGTTCATATCCACACTGTGAGTTTATAGCAGTATAATCTTCTTTTATTGTGAATTATCAATTTTGTAAGAGTAAAAAATTCTGGATGAGCAATTTATTGATTGGTTTAGTCTGAGAAAAAGGTTCACAAATGGTCAATACATAGTCAAAAGGGTGTCAGAGGCATGAAAAAATAGATTTTTATTTGTATGTTTTGTGACTTGCATATGCTTGCTTTGTTTTTGCTTTAATATTATTTTCTTTAATTCAGTTGTAACAATTATTTTAATGACAGGAATGCAAAATCACTGAGGTGGAAGAAATATAGGAATACTTTTTATCCAGGCAAATAATCACAGTTATATTTTCTATTCACTGGTTTTAGTAACAAAAATGTATCATGCTTCCAAATTTTCACTAAGTTCAGATAAAAATTATAATTAGAAGGCACAATTGCCTTATTTTCCTTGGACAGGATTTTTTTTCTATGAAACTTTTGTAGCAATGTGCAGAGTACACCTGTGCCTGTGTTCATACCCAAACCAAGATAAGGGATATTCTCACATTTGTGATAAAACTGCAGCACCACTTCCACTCCAAGCAGGGAATTATCTGTTTTATCATCACAGTCATGTCAAAATAACTAATGAAGATAAACTTGTCCAGACAGAAGAATAAGAGACACTTTGAATTAGCTGAAAATGCAAATTGCAACTGGAGAGGTCAAGGAAGAAAAAGTATTTCTGTAGATGGAATTCTATCTATGGAACTTGGTTGGATGCTGCTGTCTGAGTTCTGTGTGTTTGGAATGAGGAATTGAATTGAATTATTTGTCTAAGTAGTGGGTGTAGCATTAGAGAGCAGTTGACTGAGATATACAGTGTACTTGACCCTTTTTTATGAAAACTATCAAGATGTTTCAAGAAAGAAAAATATGCAAAGTGTGTTTATGGGTGTGTGTGAAGAACGGGTGGCAGATGTAAAGTATTTGGCAAAAAAAAAAAACCAACAAAAACATTTACTGAAATATTTAAATTTTATTGAAGCAAAAAAGCCCATGGACTTGGAAAATGGTAGCAATATCTTGTTCTGTGAGAGCCCAAAATGTTTCTTTGCAGGTGGCCTGAACAAAATGTGGCATTTCAAGTAAGCCAGCAGGGACTGGTTGTGCTTTTGGGTAAAGCTGTTACCAGAGGCTTGTTCATCACCATTCTGAACAACAGTCTATTGATGATTGTCAGAGTGTGAGGAATAAGGAAGGAAAGTGAGGATTACCTGTGATAATAAAGGAAGTTGGTAGAAGCCTAGAAGGCAGAGGGAAAATGGGTGCATATTCCTGGATTTTGACTAAGGTGTCTCTTGAATTTCAGCACTGCAAAGTCTGAAATTTGTCTTGCCCTGGTGAAGCTCCATCTCTGAGCAGCTTTTCCAGCTCAGAGGCTGCTGGGCACAGCAGCACACGGGTGTAATGTCCATTTTTAAAGTCAAAATATTTTGCATATATTATTTGTTTGCCACTGCTTGAATGCAATTCAGCAGCTGACCCAGCAAGGGGAGCTGTAGATTAGTGTGGACAGTTCTGTGGCTTCATGCACTAGAAATTCTCAAATAAGAGCATTTTCTTGAGGATCTGTCTATTTGACTGAATTTCTGAATTTTCACAGTAATTTCAAGGGAGGGTTCCATAAAATATTTGAGTGCAGGTTGTGTGAGATAGCTGTTTATTCTCTCTCAGCCCACCCCACCTCCTCCCCCAAAATTAAAATGTTTATAAAGCTGTGCTGGTTCTGTCTAATAATAAAACAGCATCAATATCTGTGTGTGTGATATCAGTTCATCTGGTCCTGGATAATCTGGTACAGGAGTCAATGAACTTAATGCAGTATTGGTAATCCAAAAGGGTTTGAGTTAAGTGTTTTTGACATGCAGAATCAAGAGTCAAGGGCAAAGCAGACTTTAAATATTCCTTCAGCACAGTCTGGTAGGGATGTAATTGAATACCTCAGGTAAAGCATCTTATCAGAACTAAAGCTGGTTAGTGTCTCATTGCCAAACAGGGAGCTGCTGTGTGTCTTCTGCACACAAGTGCTCTTTTGACATTGTTGGAAATCCTTTGAGGTCTCAGTTCACCCTGGAAATTCTGTCAGGGATGCATTTGCACGTTATAGAATAATTTCTTCTTCACCCAAGTTGCTCCATGGCATGGTCCTTGCTCTAGCATTTTAGTGGTTAATGCCAAAGCAGCTGAAAGATTACGAGAAATACAAACAGGAATCAGGAAAGGGATAAATATTGCACGTTTGTGTTGTTAATGTGATATAAATTTTCATAGTAAAATACAGAAATGTTTCCACTCAGGCTAGATTTATAGCTCATATGTTCCTTTAAGAGGCATATGGAGAGAATTTAGTGAAAAGACATGTATCAGGAGACTAAACTGCCAGAAATGTTCTATCCCAATCTATCTCTGGGGTTGTGAAGGATTGTGCAGAGGAAGAAGCCTGAGCATAAACAATGTGTTCAAATGTCTGTGAACAGACAAAGTTTTATGGCTCTGATTTTGCCATACCTTAAAGCTGCATTATGGGTATTTTGATATTTGATATTTTTATTGAACAGCAGCTCCTGCAGCCATGCAGTTCAGGCTAATTCTCATTGCAAGTAGTGGGAATGGAGGGAGCACCTTGATAAGGCAGAGGGCTCAGGCACATTCTCAAATAGAAAGAGTCCAAAAGACATATAGACATTTTACTTCCCATTTGTGATTTATTTTTGGGTTTATCACTAAGCATATTGAAAAATAAAGGCATTGTCATTTGGTCCTTCAATTTGCATTTTTTTCCTTTGTTGATGGTGATCCTTAAGACTCCATTGTGCATTTTGTTGAAGCAGAACTTCCTAGGACATTAACTATTTTCTCCATCTATAAAATACTTCATTATTTTGGGGAGATTAAAAATAATTATAAATTTGAGTCAAATTTTTGCTATTAATTTGTGATGAACAGAGCCAATTTGGATTTGTTTTAACTCCTCATTTAAATATGAAATGTAAAAATTGTTATAGAGGGGAGAGGATTTTGATACAACATCAACCTAAATCGATGTGAATTGTCAGGGATAATGTTAAAACTTAAAATGTCATGCTAGACCAAGAACCAGTTTGTTTTCATAGGAGTGATACCTGTGCTCCTCAACATGTGAGTTGTGTTTAATTCTGGAATGCTGTTGGGTCTGTGTCAATAGAGACACTGGTTTGTGAGACAAATTTATCCAAAAAAAATGTGAGGAAGTAAGGTTTTTGTTGTTTATCCCTTTCAATACTTTCTTGCTTTTTATGTGTGCTAAGTTTTTAAAAGAGACATTTTTCATACCTTAAGAGAAGAAAAGTTACCTGTGGCAAGAGCTGTGTTTCACAGTAGTGTAGTAGTATAGGTACTATGGTAGCATCTGCTATAATAAAAATAATATCCTTAACATCTAGTATTCACAGAAAATATGGTAGATATATTTTAGAAATAAATATGCTCAATTTGCCAGATTGATTCCTGAGGATGGAATAATTCTGTAGAAGCATTTATTGCAGAGCTCACCCAGACTGCATCACTTACAGGAGTCTGGCAAGATGGAAAAAATACAACTCTCAAATGAACAAATCTCAAGCCAGTAATATTCACCTTTTTCATTTTCCTTTCCATTCATAATTGATTCTAAACTTATGTGAATCTTTCAAAATAACTGTCTTATTGATTGGAAACAAGCTATAAAATGTCATTATAAGAGTAATTCACTTTTTCTCTCTGATTACTGTAAACAGACACTGATCAGGCAACATACTGCTTTTTCTTTTCATTTATTGTGTGATTTGTGCCATTATGCATGGAAAACAGCATAAGGAAAATGTCACAGAGAAGTGCATTTATCATGGGTGATACCTTATGTTTATACAGTGCAGAATTAAGGATTTTATACCTGTGCAAAAGGCAGGGCACTTCTTGGGCTGTGCTGTGTTACAGAACTTCTGCCAAAGCCTTTCTTATAAAAGTGTAAAATATTCTAAAACATGGGAGCTCACTGCCACCCAAATAATTTTGTCTTATATGTGCATTTACATGCATTATCTTATATAAGACACAATTCCTGTCTAGAAATGGCTGTTTCCAAAAGATTTGAATCAATTTTTACAGGTGGGTGGTGCACACCCACTGCTAATAAAAATATACCTGAAGAAATGTTAAAGCAGCCCCCATTTTTCACTCCTTTGGTAATTAAGGATCCATCCATTTTCAGCACTTCAACCCTTATACTCTCAGAAGGAGTTCTTTGATATGGCTCTGAATGATGGATGCTCACAATGAGGAGACCTAAAGAAGTTTGTGCTCTATATCACTGTAGGAATGAAACCAGTAAATTCAGAAGACAGAGTAAGAAAGCTTGTGTTTGTTGGCAAACTGTTACCCTGACTAAATCATCGCTGTGATTCGTGTGTAGGTGTATTTGAAAATTCCCAGAGGTAATATTGAAGAATTATTAAAAGGGTCATTTTTCAATAAATTACCCAATGTTGTTGTGCACATTCTTGGCAAACTGCAGAGATGCTTGAATTCCTTTGGCTATTTCTCTGGAAAGGACTCAGGAAAACGTGTTATGCTGCCTGTAGTGAGCCAACTAAGAAATGGTTTTCTGAGATGTAGCAACAGTTGTTGCCTTTGCTGTCAATTTCTGTTGATTTTCTATTTTTTTTTTTTTTTTTTTTTTTTTTTTTTTTTTTTTTTTTTTTTTTTTTTTTTTTTTTTTGTCATGAGATTTCCCACTTCTAACTTTTTAGCAGGTACATGAATTTTAAGTTTCTAGCTCTAAGGACTCTTCCATGGCAATGAGATTTGGAGCAGTAAAAGTTGCTGGCTTATACACTTCCTTTCTGTAACCTGTGTGGGTGTGAAGAAGAGTGTCCAGTCTCTTCAGTTATTTGCAAACCTGTTTTTATTCTCCCCACTTAAATTGCAATAGTAACTGGTGGGCCCCTCTAGTTCCCTTGCACTGGGTTCCTATTGCACCATTGTCAGTATTAGAACTGCTTTTTATTAAAGATATTCTTCATGGAATCAACTGGGGAAGCAAAATAAAAAAAAAATAAATTGAAAATATAAACTGAAAGCAAATAGTGGAGAATTTTCAGTGTTAGTTATTGATTTCCTTGATTGTGAGCACACAGGAACGCTGACACTCAGTGTACCTAATTGTGATTTTATTGACTATCATTTCTACCTTGTTTACACTGCCAGGGTTTGTTGGTCACTGTGACTGATGGTTTTCACTCATTCCAAGTCTTGCAGCTCTGACCAAATAATCCTTTGTTTATTTTCTTCATTTTCTTCTTGATATAACCTCCCTGCCTGTTCAAGTCTTCTGTGTAACATGACCACAGATGACTGCTATGGACATAGGTACTGATAACTTCACTTGTTTTCTCAGTTTATACTCCTTAGTTTTGGTCTGTAGGTAATATGTGGGCTATTTTTAATACTTTGCCCAATCCATTTATCTGTGTAAGGAGCAGCCTCTCATTAGTCACTGAATTTATAAATCTCCCACCACCAGACCAAGGTACCAAATCTAGGGGCTGTATAAATGGGGCTGGACTTCTGTAGAGATTTTAGTCTGTGGAGAAGCAGGGAAGAGGCAGGGCAACAGGGAACACAACCAGTTTTCAGACATGGTGTAATGTTGGGAGACATGGATGAGTGGGAATCAGGGAGGGTCAAGAGCCCTGCCTCTGCTGGGACTCCTCTCCTGGAAATGTTCTGTCTCAGCACTTGCAGGGGTAGAAAAGACACACAGAATAGTGCAGTTCTCTAGGATTTTTTCCTTCCAGTGCAGTTTGGGGTACTTCCCTGACCCAAGGGTATTCAATGTCTGCCTTCTTCCCAAAATAGATCCTGATAATATATCATGATGGGAGAGATGTCTATCTTCACCCTTCTACATGAAAAGAGAAATCTATTATATGAAAAGATATTTTTCTAAGTTCATTTGCTACCCACAGATCCTGCTATAGAGGAGTTAGAAACCTTGGCCTATATCATTCCTTCTTTGATCTAGTTATGCTGTAACAAAAAGCCCAACCAAACAAAAAACAGGAGTGGGGAGCAGTTTACCTTTTAAATTACACAATCACCACGAGGAGAAAATATTCATGTTTCTCCTCTGGCAATTTTAATCTTCACATTTCTCTGATGTATTGTATGGTGAGATGTCATTAAGAGTTTTATAGTAATGATTACGTTGGCCTTGCAGACTATTTTTTACTAGCTTTTTTTACTGTCACATTTGCTACATAAGCTTAATTTTATGTTATTGCAATGATGTTCCGTGGTGTGTTCAAATAATCGATAGCAGTACAAGGGTTGTTCCATTGGGATCACATTATATGAGTTTATAATATACAATATATGCTTTGATGTATACATGTAGTGTTTGCTGGTTTTCCCCCTCTCCTTAAATACAGAAATTTCTAGTTGTGTTTATTCCCCTCGTCAGCATACTTTATCATATCAAAGCCTTTACAGACAGTGTAGAACTACTGAGTTATGTTTGGGTCATGTTTTGCAGTGTGCCCTTTAATACTGTAGCTTTAGAAATGCAATTTTCAGCCTCTGCTTATTAGAATATGATAAAGTATTCCTGGTCTATGTCCAGCTCCACTAATCTCCAGACTACACTTCATGAATTAGGCATGAAGATTTTAGTCAATGTGCTTTCAAAGACCAATGTTTAGGGAATCATGGATTTTCTACAAGCTGAGGGAGAAATCTATAATAGGAAGAACTGATTTTCAAACATCATATTCTGTAGAAAAAAATGACCAGGTCTGGCTTGGAAACCAGAAACATTTCCTTTTAGAATACTCAAGAACTGGTTAAAAATGTATTGTAGGTTTTAACTTATAAAAGGAGTAGCTTTTTAAAATGCACTGTGAGTGCTGTGTAGTGTATGGAGGCTCATACATATTAGATACCACATAGACACCTCCTGAGTTGTGGGTTAAAAAACAAGCCACACCAAAGTTGACTTGGTTTAGTGGTATTAACCTAAACTCACTGATGGACACTCCTTTGTTTCATCTTCTCACACACAGCAGACCCTGGTGAGGTCTGACCAAGGGGAGCAAAGGTGGTATAAATTGGAAAATATAAACAGAATTTTAATTCTGCCCTGCTGCTTTAGCTTTCACTAAAGGCAAAATCACACAGAAAAAGACACAAATATATATTAATAATGCCACACAGTCTGACCTCCAGGTGCCCACTTGTGACCTTAATCATCTTTGATTTCTGGGTGAGACTCATCATCTTGATTTTTGTGGAATATAGGCTCAAAGTTGATTCATGAGCTCGTCATCTTGAGGAAGACCTGCAAGAAATCAGTCAGACTTGAGAGAACTATAAACAACCTTTACCTCACTGGGAAATGTCACCTGTTGGTACCCACAGAGCTTAACCTTAACAATGATTTTTGGCTTTTGAGAGAAAGGAGGGTATCCAGGCAGTGTTAGTTCAATCACAGTCACTTTTTTAATGTAAAAGACTGGTGTTAGTCAAACTCTGCAGTATTTTCATAGTTCTCTCCTAGAGAACAGTGTAACCCTTGGCTTAGGAAGCTGCAGCACAGTTAGGCAGTCCTAGAGTGGATGCATTTCTTGCAAAATGAGTAGTTAAGGAGGAAATGGGAAGGTAGTCTTTCATTTTCTTGGCATTTTTCTATACTAATGAATGTTGTTAGTATACAGCACTTTGTAGTTCCTGCTGTAATTACACTAAGAATTAATACACTGCCATGTTTAGTCATTGAGGAATTAAAGGACAGTTGTAACTTGTCTGGATGCAAATGGGAACCTTCCTGCCTGAAGGAGACAGCAGGGTGTAATGAATCCCATCACCCCTGTCCCCAGACACGTGTGAGGTTCAGGGGGAGGCTCTCTCTGTGTGTTCATGAGTGGTTTTAATTGTCCTTTCTCCATCTCTCTCTTCAGTTTTAAGTCATTCTACCCAACCTGGTATTTTCCCCACTTTTGGTAAATCATAAGTAAGATGAGATCCTGGCATTGCTTTTGCTTACTTGTGTTTGGCTAAATATTTGTTGTGTTTCTTGGAAAGGAAGAATTTTTCCATCCTGTGAGACACATGGGTGTACATACACACATCTACTAATCATGTGATATCCTTATCTAGGAAAAAAGAGTATAAATGCTGGATTTTATGTTGTTCTTTTTTAAATACTCAATGCATTTCTTCTTATAAAAATTATTCTTAACCAAACATTATGTAGTTGAGAGAAATTACAGGAAACATAGAAAACTGTCTGAGATCTGCAGACTATTTGCTACACTTGTAATTATTTAAATAGGAGTAATGGCATAAGACAAGAGCTCTGTGTTCTTTTTCAGCACTATTACAATGTTCCTAAAAGGAAATGAGACCTAAAACTGGACATAAATTGTGCCAAACATTGAATACCAACTTGCATCCTTCTGTATTCCCTATAAAATCAAGGAGAGCCATGAGCAGGACAGTGGTGTTAGTTCTGTCTTGTGGTTGTCAGAAATGTGGTAGAAAGCTGCCAGCAATCCAGAGGCTGTGGAAATGTCTCTCTGGAGATGTTGCAGATGTGATGGTCAGTGCTGGGCACTTTGACAATGGAGCATCCACATGGACAGGGTGTCTGGAAAACATTTCCTGCTGGTAGAATGAGTTACTTTGCATCCTGCCTGCATCAGACACCAAATCCACCCTTGTGTTTTACCATTTCTCTGCCCTTTGCAGCCAGGAATCAGCCAGTCCAAAGGTTGTAGTAAAGTAAGGTTGCCCTTCCTTGACATCTGTGTAACCAGGGAAAAGTGGAGCAATAAATTGAAATCTTCAATTAATTACACAGACTTCCTAATGCAGGTGTGTAATGGCTCAATAGAAAGTGAAGGGATGCATTAATACACTGATAAGAACAGAACAAAATAGTTTTGATGAAAGCTGCAAACTGGAATAGTGGCCAGCATCAGTTCTTTGAACAAAAGATTGAGGTACGCACAGAATCATGGTTTCATTAACTGAGGGTTTAAATTATTTTCTCTTTAGAAAAGTAGAGACAGGTGAGAGCAATACCAGGAATTTTGGACTATGCAGATCTCAGCTCTTGAGTACACTGCTGGGTTAAATTGCCCTGCTGTGCTTTGCTATGTCATTCAGTTGTTTTGCTAGAAAAAACATCCCATGTTTCACTTTGCTAGATAAATTTGCAGCATCAGCCAAACACAGGTTCAGACAGAGGGAGCTGGTTTGGAGACTCTCTTTCAGACACTGGGAAATTTAGAATTTTAGTTTTACATTCTACCAGGAAAGTTGGTGCTGTTTTGTAAAACTTGCTATTAACTTGATAACCCCTTTCTAAAACTTGCACAAATAACATGTTAGCATAGGTGGAAGGGTTATGAGGGTCTATTTGATAGTTCTTCAACTACAATAAAAGCCTTAGAAGATAGTTATCTGCTAGTCTCTGCCTTCCTTATGGTGCTTTTGGTGTTCTTTCGAAAATAGACAGAGCAGATATAACTAAATTATTAGGTATTATGTTATCAAATAAATGGTTTAGGCACTTGGAGGTACAGAGAAACATCTCATGATTTTCAAGAGAAAATTCAAGTAGCCTGGGAAGGTCACTGCACTGCACAGGTGCTTTTGAAAATACAAGTAGGCCCATGGCTTCCCTTTCAGGTTTTTAAAATAGTTTGAAAATACACTCAGTGATGCCTAAAACTTAAGTCTGCTAAGAACTTAATTCCTAATTAAAAAAATAAGTTTCCAAATCTTAAGAAATTTCAGTGGTATGTACACTTCCAACTGCTTCAGTCACTTTATGGAAGTGAGATGTGTGGTTTGAAGTGCCACATTTTTCTTAGAGCACTTTCTTAGCCTGGGCTCACACCTGCCTGGGGGGGAATGGCAGAGTGAGAACAGACACTGCTTGCTCTAGACTTCCAAAAATTGAAATAGCATTTATTCAGCTCAATTGTGCACAGTTTACCTGCCTGATGTCAAAACCTGATTCATGCACATGGAACTGGAGGGAATGTTCTTGGCTGAGGCTGCTCTGACAGGCTGCTCTGGGTGATGCACTGAGAGTGTTGAGGTTCCTCATTGAGCTTTGCTCCATGGGCTTCAATGATTACCTGAACTATCTCCATGCAACCTTTTTAGCCCTTCAAGGGTCATTGTTTCCCATCCATTTTTAAATCTTTTTGGGCACTCCATTGAGGCTGTTAATAAAACTGCATTTTTCAATGGGTTTATAGGGATTAGGATCTCCAATTGCTCTCATTTTTCTCTCTATATTACAGGAAATTTCTGTGGTATATGGTTGGCAAATGTTGACATTGTATTGTTTTTTCCTGCATTTGTGGGCAATAATGGATTGAAGAGCATCTTATGGGTTTTTATTTTGCCAAAATCCATACTGGTTAGTCATATGCCTATAAATCACATTTTTCTATCTATCATTAGAGCTCCTGCTGATGATTAATGAACTGAAAGTTCTAGGACTGAGTCTTGAAGGGTTTTTAATCTAGAAATCCTTATGAAAGGACAAATAATAAATTGCTTAATAACATTTATATTTATACCAAATATTTAATGTGCTCATCTGTGTTCTGACTAAAGTGGGATAGTAATTGTGATACTACATGAAGAATATAGAGGGAAAACTGTAATTTTTCTTGAAGAAGTGGAAGCTGGTCACTGTTTGGCCACCAGTCCTGGGTGTTTGGAGACAGTGAACTAGTCCCAGTGCTCTCATCATGTCAGATTTTCAGCAGCAGTTGAGCATTTTAGCCTTACTTTTAAAGGAGGGGATTCAGAATACTTGTAGATCAAGGTGTTAATTTTATCATTAGTACAAAATTGATTATCAGACCATACCTGAATTGTCATAGGTATTTTTGCTTCTTTGTTTGTTTTCCACTTGGTCCTATTGGTTGTTACAGAAGCTTTATTTTATCCTCCCATGTTTTTCTTAATATTTCCCTGGATAACCCTTAGATTCCTGCACCCTGCTCTAGTGCTGCAATGATATGCTGCTTTCAGGATTTTGGCCAAAACCAGCACATTTTAGGCTAGGTCTGGAACCAATGTGAAATGACTTTTTGACAGCATTTTGTTTTGGTTTTGGTTTTTTTTATGATTTAAATTAATTGTTTTCTTTGGCATGAAAATACAAAATGACCGTCAAACAACAGCCAAGTACAGTTCAGTGGAAGAAGAAGCTGAAGCAAGCAAATTTGTGACAGAAAGAATATTGAAACTGGATTGGCAACCCTGGTTTTCCCTTATGGCAATTATTCAAATTGTTTTCAGTATCCACCTTAGTTACAGAATATGTTGTTAAATTTCTCTTTTAAAAGATTTATCTTTTAAAATTCAGATGTACGGTAATGTGGAGATCTGATTCCCCCAAACCATTTTTTGGGGAGTTAATTCTTTGCTAGCAGGTACATGTGAATCTTGGCTCTGAAATAATCACTATATTTAATACTGTTTGCCAGACTAATCCATGCTCATTGTCTGGTCAGATCCTTTATAATGTGAAAATTATGATCCAGTTAACATATGTACTAACTACACAGGGATAATATTTTATATATTAAATTTAAACTAAGTAAAATACTTATCTAGATATATTTATATGATGCTGAATTTTACCTTTTTATCTCGGGTGAGTGCTGTTGATCAGAATTATCTTGAATTGCCACTCCAAAAACTCTATTGTGCTTACAATTCTATTTATTTTAGTACTTTATTTATTTTACTTTATCCTAAATGAGCAAAGATTGTTAGGTATTAAAGGACCTGCACACTCACAGGCACAGAGCTGTGAAGTATCAGCTGGCATTGTAGGACAGGAATTGAAAATATGTGGATTTTTGACAATATGTAGATTTTTAATATGGTGTAAAAGGTCACCATTTTGAAAGTGACAGAATTATATGTAGAGATGGTTTCTTTTTGTTTATATGTTCCCTGAATTTAGTGGTATTAGAGATAACTGGTCATGTTAGAGCTTTTTTTTTTCCTTGTCCTGTCTGTCCCTCACCAAGACTCCAGCTCCCCATTATCACAAGAAAAACTTCCTTCTTTTTTAAAGCAGATATTTTGTGTCATCAATCCTGTTTGATTCAGTCCTACAGAAGTTTGATCAAGCTACATATCCTCTCACTAGGATCAATTTTAACCACGAAGTATAGATTGAAATATCTGTGTGTGTCAATTTGACAAAGAGAACAGAGGAGATATCTTTACTGGAATTGTATTGCACTTGACAGATTCCTCCCCCCCCTGCAGGTATTGACAGAGCATGGGGGGATCAGGAATGGCTTCAGCTGCAGCCTGGCTTGGCTGGAGTGTGAGAGTACATTCTTCTGCCATGGAACAATGTACACTTTAATTTTGTCTTTCTTATTTGGAAAATGTGCATTTTAGGAGGCAATGGAAACTGCTGGAGGCAGATCTGAGTTAACTTGCAAGGATGAATGACTGGTAGGGAGATATTCATCCCATGGGCAAGTGAAAAGCCTGTTGTTTTTGAATTCCCCTTTAGGCTGCAGAACATTCTAAATGCACGGGTGGGGGGCAGGTGGGATGAGCCCACCTGGTGTGTGGAGCTTCTCCAGTGGCAAAACCCCTGTGAGATGCTGGCAGAGCCTTCACAGTCACAGCTCCTGCCTGAAGCCATCATCTTTGCCACCCAAATGCAGCACCATCCCTCTCTGCTAAGACATGACATGAGGAGAAATGTCTGTTTTGGATTTTTTTTTTCTTAGTTGCAGTTTAGAATCACAAAATATGCTGGTTTGGAAGGCACCCACAAGGGTCATGGAGTCCAACTCCTGGCCCTGCCCAGGACACCCCAACAATCCCACCCAGTGCCCAAGAGCATTGTCCAAGTGTTCCTGGAGCTCTGTCAGGCTGGTGCTGTGGCCACATCCCTGGGGAGCCTCTTCAGTGCCCAACCACCCTTTGGGGGAAGAACTTTGTTCTAATATCCAACCTCATCCTCCCCTGACACTTCAGGCCATTCCTTCAGGTCCTGTCTCTGTCACCACAGAGCAGAGATCAGTGTCTGCCTGTCCTCTTCCCCTCACTGAGATGTTTCTTTGCAGTGAGGTCTCTCCTCAGTCTCCTCCTGCCCAGGCTGAACAGACCAAGTGCCCTCAGCTGCTCCTCACAGGGTTTCCCCTCAAAGCCCTTCACCATCTTCATTGCCCTCCCGAAGGAGGAGGTGAAGCAAAAAGAATGTGAGATCCCAGGTTTGGAGACTGGGGACCTCATGTGTGTATGGTTTTTCATCAGTGTTGTATTTTAGCCAGCAGACAAAGGAGAAAATTGGAGAAAGTAAGATATTCCCTCAGGGAGAAAACATGAGGAAAAACCTGCCTTGGAAGATTCCTGACACTTCTGTTCAGTTGTCTGTTAGTCCACTGTGCTTAAGGACCAAGGACTATGGTTCTGATGTCCTCTTTGGTATGGAAAATTAAAACTCTGTTTTGCCTGTGTAGGAACTCATCCCTCAAAATTACAATTTACTCTTAAGATTATTCTTACTTAAAGGAAAATTGCTTTAGTTACAGTATATTGGCTTACTAGTCCAGTTTTATCTATAAATCTGTTTTCAGCAATACAATATCCAGTCATCTTTATTAAGGCTTTATTCTGTAAATTAAGTTCTTTTTCTATTGTGGACTTTATAATAACAGTACATGACCTGCACTGACAACAGCTTACTAAAACATAGGCTAAATGTATCTTAAAGCTCAGATGCAGAAGCACACAAGCATATTTCATCTTGCAAATGAACAAAGATAATTTAACACATTCAAAAACTATGAGTTTTCCTTTGGTTCATTTGTATCTAGATCCTGAAATTGTGAATATGCATTTCAGCCTCTCTCTGTACCAATAGGGCAAAAGCAAGGACACAAAATCAACAACATCACACTAAAATCAACATCCAGGAGGCTGAATTATTGAATGCAGGGCAGTTGATATGCTCCTATCACAGCAGCAGATATGGTTTGTGAGTTTGAAGCTATTTTATATTTTTAGTATTTTTATCCCAAAAGCATGAGCTGTGCTATTTCATTCTTGACTGTGTGTGGTAGTTACAAAAGTCACACAACTCCAGCTCTGTGACTCTGGCAGCACAATTAGCACATAACTCCCAGCAAGTGGGTGATTTCTCTTCATGGATAAAAATGACCTGCAATATTTTCAGCCCAGAAATAAGTAAAATCCAGTTTTTGATATCGAGTTATAAAGCAGGGACAAGTGAGACAGTATTGTGAAAGTTTCCTAAACCGTGGCTATGCTGAATACACTGACAGAACTAAGCAAGAGAAGTCACCCTAATTACTGATGAGCAAAGGGATATTTTCCACTGAGTTTCCTCCTTTTTTTCTTTTTTTTAATGCAGGATGCTATTGTTATAGTTCAGAAAGCCCCGGGCAGCTTAGAAATCAGGCAAAAAATCAATAGCCCACTTGTTGAAGATAAGTGAATTAGCTTGTGTTGAATGTAACTGAGTACCTGAACACTCCAGTGAGCAGCCTTTGTTTTGTGAGAAAGGAGATTTGTGAGGTTTCTCTTCTGAGGGCTGTGGTGCTGCACATCTCAGATTAATCACCCTGAGTAAGAGGAAGCTGACCACTTACATGGAGAAATAACTTGTGAATTTTCATTCTTCTGTCTTGTTCCTGCTGAGCAGATTTCCACGTTTCAAAAGAGATGATGAATCTCATAGAAGAATTTTAGTGAACAATAACAAAAGAGACCAGAGTAAGTATTGTATTACACAGCAATTTGCCATGGGGCAAATTCAAAATTTTCTTTCCTGCTCTATGCAGGCTCAGGTTCTTTCACATTTCTTCGATCTCTGGGACACTCCTCTCACATGTGTGTGCTGCAGGAAGGAAATAATACTTCTGTCCAGTGTGGTCAGTGTCAGGAACACAGACCACTTCTAATTCCCAAATCCAGAGAGAGCAGCCCCCTTTCTGCTCCTGCCACACAGGATGGGCAGTGCCTGCTTGCTCTGCCCTCCCTACACCCTGAGGAACAGCTCTGAGCTCTCTGAGCTCTCCCTGCTTTGGCACTGACCTCAGTGTCAATTGTGCCTCTCACTAAGATGATGTTGTCCCAGTCCAGCTGCTTCTGAGTGGTCTGTCTCCAGAAGTGGGAGAGAAATGCAGAGAGGTTCTCACCCCAACTCTGCAACTTCCTGATCCTTGAGTGAGTTCCCAGCTCAGAGTTAACAAGGCAGAATGGGAGGATTCCTCAAAGTCCTCCCTGGACACTGATGGTCCTGGAGGCCATGTAGCACTGGGGGATGGCTTCGCCTCTTGTTGAGAACCCAAAATTTCTTTCTGAATGATCAGTTAGAGAGATCTGGAGGCAGCCACCTGGGATGTTTTCTCGCTAGGACCGATGCTGTCCTGTGAGGTGCAGTGTGCTGGTTTTGCATTAATTGGCATTTGGTGAGGAGGAAAGAAGCCACCACAGAAATTATTGCAGCCACAGTGCTGAGGAGGAGGCCCAGCCAGTCAGACCTGGCACTGGCCACGATGTTCCCATCTCATCCTGTTCTCTCTGAGCAGCTCAAAATCATCCTGCTTAACTTCACTGAGTCACTAGCAGAACTTTCACCTGGACACTTCAAACATGGGGTTAGAGGAGTTTAGGTCTCATACCAGTCGACTTTCATTCATTATTTACCTTATGTATTTGGTGTCAATCTCATGAGTTTTTAAGACAATCCTCATGGCTTTTAGCTGCAGGGGTGGCAGGGCAGATCCACCAGCTCTGGCAGCTGGTTATTTGTTAAAGCAGTTACCTGCTGCTTTTTGCAGTGGTTGTTCTGCCTCATCCAAACAGCCTGAAAGGCACCAGCTTTTTTCTATCTATGCTCACAACTATGTAAGCAGAAGGTTCAGTGCCCAAACACTGATGAACCTCCTCTTTTCAGGCCTGTGTTGGCAGGGCTGGCAGCACTGGTGATAGATCACCTTGGCTCATTTCCCTCAGTCAGTCAGGCCATCAGGGCTGGGAAGCAAAACTTTTAAATGTTGTCTGTGCTGGCTTGTTTTCAGCAAAAATAAATCAGCTCTGCGGTTCCTCCTACATGGTACAAAGGAGGAACCCTTAAACAGTTTCTGAAGAGTAAATCTGGCTTTTGCTAGTTTAGCATTCCTGACCTGTGGGAGTTTTGACAGCCTGAGACTTTAGCCAGGGCCCTTTCGTTTTGGAGAGCTGGTATCAGAAACATGATCCTCTCCTCAGTGATGGTGTCTGGGAAGGGTTTCAGATGTGGCCTGTCCTTCAGTGTGCATCCCACACCTCAGGGCAGGAGCTGAGCCTCACCTCCTGTCTCTCCTATTCTGCTCTGCTTTTTGCAGCTCAAGCTGGGCACCTGTAGGCTCCTGTTCATGCAGTCCCCATGCCTGGGGAGACTATGTAGGATTTCTCCTGTAATTACTTCTCCCTGCTGCTGGGGACACTGTGGCATTAGGTATGACAGGATCCAGGATGCCTTGTTGCTTTGCCACCCTGCCTATCCTACAGTTTTCCTTAGTTGGTGCAGGTAACACCTGAGTTCGTTGGAGAAGATGTGCTGGCACAGGGAAGACACTGATGGGAGGGAGCACAGGAGCACGGGATATGAAGAACTGACTAACCAGGGGTTGTGGAGCATCATCAGCTGAGGCTTCTCTCATCTGTCCCAGAAAAATTAGGCTCCCTCATCATTCCCCAAACTGCTCTTTCTATCCCCAGGAATGGTCTCCCTACTCACCTGCAGTTGTTTTATGTCTTGCTCTTCAAATTCTTTCCCCAGCACCATCTTTTGCCATCTCTAGGGTTTATGCTTTTGCTGTCCTTCCTCTTCCATCCTTCTTTCTTCCCCACTTGTGTATCTATAACTGTGAGGAGAAAGCTCATCCCTCACTTCTTCTGCCAAGCCTGCTGGAAACACGCGCTTGCTGGAAAAGGCTGTGCAGGGAATCAGAGGCAAGAATTCCTCATGGCAGCCCTGACCTGTGGAATTCAGAGATGTCTTTTCCCTTCCTGCAGATCAGTGTGGTTGTTGAGGAGCCTCTGCTGGTGTTTAGGGAAGGCAGAACCAGATGGTTTCACCAAGCACCTTCACCTGGGAGTTACAGCAGAGTCCCATGCTCAGTCTGCCCCCTGCAGAATCTGTGCATTGCTTCTTTCAAGACCCTGAGATTCAGAGAAGATAATTTGTCTCTAAATTTACATATTAATAATTTACATAGTTATTGCAAAGCCTGCTATTTAAAATCTTGATAGTGACAGCAGCATACTGTGTTTCTGTTGACTCTGATCTATGGAGTGGCTCTTTACATAAATGAAATTATAAGCCTGGAGAAGCTTTTATTCCTTTTATTTTGCTTTGTTTGTTTTTCTCTGTCTTTTGCTTCCTTTAAACTGCATAAGGTAGATAACTCTTTCAAAGAGCAGAAATAGTTAAATTAGGTAAGTTCATTAGACCTTCCTATATCACCTCCCATGCAAAGGTCAAGCACAGTGCCATGATCCTGTTTCATCTTCCTGCCAATTGGTTTTCACCCTTGGTTTCAAAGGGAGCACTTATGACTGACACTTCTGGACCTCTCTGCTATGCAGCTGCTTATTTAGAGCTTTTTTTGGATCCAGAACAGCT